>JAYKTE010331760.1:0-11104 GCA_036873565.1 Xipholeptos notoides | reverse complement strand
AATAATAATAATAATAATAATAATAATAATAATAATAATAATAATAATAATAATAATAATAATAATAATAATAAACCAATGTATGTAAATATATTAATATATATATATATTGATATATATCTTAATCGGTATATTTTATTTGCCTTCGTCATATAAAAACCTAGAGAATTATTGGATTGCTCCTATTCCTCCTATTTATAGATTGGTAAGAAGTACTTCCTTACAACTAAATTAAAATAATCTCTTATTTTGTTTATTTACTTCTATTGCTTTATTGCTATCATAACTCCCGTTATGAAGGCTAAGGCTTAAGTTGCTGCAAGTAATTTGATTTTCAGAAATTGGTTCTAGTATGTATTTGCACCAACTTATTGGATATGTAATTCGTTAGGGAAAATGGACCTGCTGTCTCGAGATATGTAGAATTTAATTTTTTCGAAGCAAAAGCAATTTGGAATATTCCTTCTTCTCTATATTAATTGAAGAAAGCAATACAAAACAGAAAATATGAAATTGTGCATATATAATTTAATTTAAGAGTTTGTAATTCAGTATAGAAAACCAATCTATTTATTTTTTTAATTTCTATATGAAAGCTGACTTTTTTTTGTCTGGGTAATTTATAGATATAAATCAAAATAAATAATTTATTTATTGATATAAATTGAAATAAAGTATTTTAAATAATCTCCAGCCACATTTTATTTCCAAGAAAAATTATGCACATATTTCCAAAAAAAATTTCAAATGGGCCATTCTTACCCACTTTTATAAATCACTTTAAATTACAGTTTAAAAAGATGGAAAGGGAGATGAAGGAGATGAAAGAAGACTTCCAGATTTGTTCCCAGCAGTGGAAGGATCGGTCGGATAAATATGAGCATGAGCTTCGCTTAAACTAGTGGCTAGATGTATCCTTAGCACATTTTAATAAAGTCATGTAGGAGAAGGAAAACTCTGAAGTAAAATCCTAAGGTCTGATGTTCACACCCTTGCATTGACTGTGTGTTATCAGTAATTACAAGAAGTGTGGAGGTTGCACAAGCCTTCACCACTATAAGTACATATCTGTGTAGTAGTCTGACGGCCATTCATGGTTTGATGACACTCATTCATCGAAATCGAGTGGATGTCCCATTATAATGCATAAAAAAATAGTTTTTGAAAATAACAAGAGAACATGGGAATTGAATATGCCGATATTATAATGGTTCGGTTATTTCAACCTTTGTCAGGTCGTTTACTTTTTTGTCTATTGTCGCAAATTCACCAGATAAATGTTCATGATGGACAACCATTACCATTCACTATCCATATTCATCTATATATATATATATATATATATGTGTGTGTGTGTGTGTGTGTGTGTGTGTGTGTGTGTGTGTGTATGTGTGTGTTTAGTAATAGTGTGTGTGTATTGTAACTTTTAAAGGTAATAGGGGTTATTTTAATTCGGTATATAATTAATAATTCATTGTTTTTGTCTATAGTCATCAAGCTATATCTAAACGCATTACATTTTATTTTATACTACTGTATTCCGCAATCATCGGAGTAAAATGAATTGTCCTATACAATTACCTTCAAAATAAATTGTCAACACAAACTGATCAACATCAATAATATATCTCTTTTAAAACATAATTTTTCTCCGTTTTTTTTCTCTTAATAAACAAATCGTTCACTTATATAAAACTGTATATTGGAATTTTGAGAAATCTACTTCGTAAAATTTACTCGAGACTTTTCCCTTTATTTATAAGACTATCTAAAATTCGCTGATTGTTTTGTGGGACTTGAAATAAGAAAATTATTTGGATATTTGATATATATCATTTCAACTAACATCTGGGAAAAATGACAAAAACACTTCATTACGACCCCTTTTTGTACTAACAGAGTAGCCCAATATTATCCAAATATCTCAAATAATTTAAGTATCGCAAAAAATATACATGTATTTAAATCGAATTATCGCGTTATGTTTAAACGTAAAATCTAGCAAAACTAATAACATCTGCACAGCTTTGTCGATTTTATTCGATCTGGTCAGTGACATGCAATGTTGTTACGATTTTAAACCCCACGTGGGATTCGAATACACTATAATTTTAGATACACAAGATTTATATTGGATTTTTATCCTGTGGTTTATGGTATAATCTTATTCAATAAGGTATTCCCTAAAGGTTTGTTTGGATTTATTAATATAAACTGTGTGTTCACAAACGAAGTTGTTTTTTTCTCGGTATTAAATGGCTAGAAAAGGTTTATATGCTGTAAAATTAGTAATAACTGATAACAATTGGATTCTAAATTTAAAAAAAATTATGGACTGGATTATATTTGAACTCAAGTATGTCGATTCAAAATGCTATGATTTTACGCTATAAATTACTCATTGGTGCATGTAATTTTATCTTTTATAACAAGTTATTTGAATGACTATTAGATACTCATAACTCTACAAGGTTAATGTTCCCTTATATTTAAAATAAGAAAAATGAAAAAAAATATTAAACACTCTAATTTAAAAAAAGTGATATAGTCTTTGACTAATTACACTAGGGAAAATTAACGGGAAAATTTGGGATTTTGTAGATAAATAAAAGAAATATACGCCCAACACTTTTACTGAGCTATATAAAAGATGTTTTTCAAGGTAACAACAAAGCCTAATATATTCCGCCATACATCTTGTTATAAAGGACTTGCTTTTTTAAAAATTATATTCTCCCCTTGTCATTTTTAATATTGCTCAAAATCCCTTCGATATTTAGACAAAAAAGAAAGTAAATGAAAAGAAAGCAATAAAAGACTTGAACAGCGTTAAGTTGAACTTACCTACTCTTATAATAATAAACTTCTCACCCCCTAAGAATGCAAATCTAGGTAGAGATTAGTAAGCTGTCTTGTCACTGGCAATAAAATCACTTCTAATGGCTTGTAAAAGTGGTGAATAATTTTTTGGTGAAAATGTTATATACAAAATAATAAGAATATTTTCTGTAACTTGTCCTAGCAAAATTTAATTCATTATTTAAAGTTATTTCAATTTTGATCCAGGTAATGGATGTTAAAATTTGTTCACAAATCTGTCCAATTAAAATCCAGCTTTTTATTCACTTCAACAATATTTGCTGCAATCAACGATGGTTATATTAAAGATTGTGTTGTTAAAATTAAATTCTCACAAATATGCACCGACTTCAAGAAAAATAGTATGATTACAGAGTAGTAATGGCATTCGTTTGTCTATTTTTGTTCTTCAACCTTGAGTGAAAGTTACCAAATCTATACCTTTGGGCTCACAGCCTATAGAGAAAAAAAGGAGAAATCCTTGTATTCATTGTTCCATCAGCTGTAATACAATATTAATACACGTGTTCTTGCTAAAACTAGGGTTTACCCAAAATTCGTGGTATGTGTCTAGCATTGATAACTATACCCAACGACATCTTCCCACTTTATAAATACAAGTCTAAGTAAAGACTAGAAATAATATCTGGAGTAATACAACTACTGCTACAGGTATTTTTCCTAAAATTGTCTACCCAAACTTCGTTATAAAAATCTAGTATTGATAAAAATCCCCCCTCCCAAATTATCCCCAACATATTCCTCTTCTATAAATACAAGCATGGGTAGATATCATGAAGAAAGAAAATAGACTTTTTTGACGGTTCTACCTGCTCTGCTACAAGGTTTCTTGCTAGAAATATGATCCTCCCAAAATTCATGATACGTGTCCAAAAACGTTCTGGTGGCAAGAGATGAACTTCTCCGCAACATATGGCTACGGTTAAAATGTTTGATCCGAATAAAAGAACAACATGCGTTCAATGAATCAGCTGGAGAAAACCGTTCACCCTATACTTCGCATTATTAACGCTACCCAAACCCACACAGCTTAAGCTTGTCGATTAACTAAGTTAATACTTAAAACCAAACCTATAAAGAAATAAAGATGTAGTCTGAAGAATGGATGAAGATTATAAGATGAATAATGAAACTGTTGGAAAGGAATAAGGCGATAAATAGTGAAAAGTGTATTAGAGGCCTACTTGTGACTTCAGATTCTTGATTTATTTAATGTATTTTTTTTCGTTTGTTTTCTTGTTTTTTTTTTAGGTTGGGGATCTCCAATCTTTCTTGAACTGCAACGAATAGGGGTTAAAAAAGCATGTTGTACAGCGAATCAAAAGGATCAGTGGCCCTGTACGTGTTTTGAAAATAATCGAAGCGACAAGAGTAGACACAGCAACTGATAAGTGCTTCTTGTTCAAGAACTAAAAAAAAAGAAGAAAGAGAGTCGAAGACTGGAACTTTTTGTTGCTGAATGAAAAACTGCGAAAAAGAAGTGAGTGTGCATCGACTTGAGAAATGTGTGGAGATCAGGAAGAGAAAAAGAAATAGACAAAGAAACGACTAAAATAAACTACTAGGACAACAGATTAAAAATAACTGGACATTGGCTTTTGCTGAGTAATTGACTTGAAGAATTTTTCTTTTCTGTATTTCTCTCTTTTTATGAAAACCTTTAAAGGTTGAGATTTTATAAGTAAGGTGCGTTAAGGAGAATTGATTTTTTTCTCTTCATTTCTTCTAAGTGAAATCTATTATATCTATAAAAGTAAGGTTATCTGTGTGCGTGTGTGTGTATGTATGGGCAACAAGCCCTACAAAACTACTCTATCGATTTGAACTTGAAATTTGACATCTGGAGTATTTAAACATGGATGACACTCTCTACTTGGTTTTAAACAGGAAACATAGCTTCTAAGGAGTTAACAATTGAAATTAATAAATATACAGACCAAAGACAGCCCAAAATTTATATTGTAGAATGATTCAGACTACTGAAATTTGCATAGCAAAATGGCAACAGCCGTTTCAAGAATTATAATGTGATATTCAATGGGAATATGTTTTACCGCTTTATGAACATATTGTACGATACTGCTATGCTATATAATAGGCTTCTTTAAATACCTTAGTAGCTAGTCATCGGTGCCTGAACAAGTTCGGTCAGTACTTCTAGTGCAGAAATCGATTCAAGGTTAAATATTTTCTGGGAAAAGATCAAACAATTTGAATGTCTGCTTGGAAGAACATTTGCAAGTAATAGTTTATTTGTTGGGCCTTTAAAAAGAAAGAACAGTACATGAGATCTGTGATATTGACCTCTTCACTTACAACTAAATTAATCTGAATTCAATTATGAATCAAATTATGTGACCTAATTTCCAAGAAGATTTTGTTCAACCAGTTTTGTACAGCCAGTAAGATATATATTCTATCGAGCAACAAAACGAGTAAAAAAAAAGTGCTTATTTCATTCCTTGACATTTTGGAATCAACATTGTCCTTCCCAAGATGAGTTAGTCGTATTGAGTTCGCGGGCCTCATCTACCGGGTGTTTGGTGTTAGTGTTGTCATTCATCTAGATGAGTTATTTTCTTAACTTAACAAGGCCCATCCACCCGAGGCAGCTGAATGTGGGCGTAATGGTATAAACTAGGATTTGAACATCCATTAATCGTTTATGAAAGCATAGAAACGAAGTACGCTAGTTCGAATCATAGTCATTCTGTAATCTCCACATCTGTACAACTAACCGTTAAAATGGTATGAAAATCCATTCCCCTTTAGCTTTTGTTTAAATAGTGACTTTTTAAACTCTACATGCTTGAGAATCGTTTGAGAAGTCTGATGTCCCCTAAAACTCACCATATTAATTCTTATGAATTCAATGGTTGGAGCTGGTTATACCTGAATAGGTCAGTAAGTATAAGAATGCATAAGTTCGGTCATCGTTTTAATAGAATTTGAAATCCTCTATGATCCATTCAGGCGATTTAAAACCAGGACTCATTACTTTTGGAACGATCCTCGTCCTTAGAGGAATAAGATCGGTCACCGAATTTGCAGAGACAACATTGACATTTTCATACCGAACCTGTGAGGCGTAAACCCACTTTGATAAACTCTGTTCTAAATGAATATCTCAATAAACATTTGCGTTTTTCTTGAAGGATCACAAAATTTACCATAAACAATGTGTTTAAAGCAAAAAACAAAAAAAGTCACATAAAACAGAACAAATATACAACAATATAAACCCCCAATTCTATATACTAAATGATACCTTCTTAAAAAAATAAACTAAATATTGTTTGTTTTTAGGGGTTTACAACAAACGCTTCACAATTCAGTAGTTTTGGTAAGCTATAAAACAAAAAAAAATATTTTATGAAAGTATTCTCCCTGATTACATTTGAATTAAAAAAAAAAGACTGTAAAATAAATTTCAAATGACCCCTTAAGTGTTACTCATCTTTAATTTCAAAAATGCCCTATCAGTTCGTGTTTTTACCGGTAAAAAAATATATTCAATGGACTTTAAAAGCAGTGCGCGTAATTATTTTTACAAAATTGTGTATAAAAATATTAAAAAATTTTCCGTAACATTTTGAAAACAAAATTTGTTTGCATTAATTAAATTATTGCAACTTAATCCACAAATTGGATTCTGAATTTTTTGATCGCTTTGTTCCCAAGTCCGACGAATTACAATTCATTTTTTATTTACTGTTACAAAATTACCTGACATCAATGGTGATTTTATTAAAGCTTGTTTTGTTATCATTAAATTTTCCAAAATGTGTGACATCTTCTAATGGGGAAAAATAGTACGATGTTCAGGGGTGTATTGACATTTATTTGGGTTATTTTTTCTCTCCCATTTAGAGTGTGGGTATATCTTTAAACATCTGCGCAGAAACCTATCAATAATGAAAAATATATCTTACAAAAATCATTAATTATGAATAGATATAGTTAAATCAATGTATGCTAAAAAATAATGAATAGGAGAAATACATCTGTGCTTTAGTGTGTCAGCGTACAGCCGCGAAAGGCTAAGTTAGCGTGAAATAATTTTTTTTTCTTGTTCATATAAGAAATTAAATTGTTGAAGTCTCTAAGAACAAAATGATGTGAAGACAAAAAGTGTAGAACAGACAAAGAGATAAAGTGGGAAAGAGAGAGAAAGAAAGAGAGAGAGGGTGAAAGTTTCAGATTTGTCTTAGATAGCATGAGATTAGGTAAAAAGTGGAAGAGAATTTCCTCCGAATGCTATGTGCATTAATATCTAAGAAAGCATTCTGTCGAGAGTCCTTAGCATATACATCTGGGTTATCAACTGCCGTCAGCTAAGCATACTTAAAAGCTATCAGGAAAGCTTTCACGAATGCGCTTTCTATGTGCGCTCTGGCGACCTTTTCACCCACATCAAAGTTCTTATGATGACAAACGCTGCTGGTTTTACAAATGGCGTATACTGAAGAGAATACGTTAGTTTTGTTGCATGTCAAGGGTGGAAGTTGGCGCCTTTCAAATGGTCTACTATTAATAAGGAGGAATGCGGGTCAGAGAAATCAAGAGCGCATTGAAAATGGACTATATTGAAACTGTTACTGGTTAATAATAGATCATGAATGCATATCCACCATAACGGAAAGGAGGATGTTATCTAACGTGGTATGTAAACATATGAAATTAAACTACAGCTACTATTTGAATGCACAAAACTTTCACGTAAAGATAAACCAATTAGAATATTTAGTATCAGATGTTATCTGCTGATGAAGTAAATTAGAGGAATTTGAAGTTTCACTAATAGGCCGTGCGCTCGAAGGTCTATATTACTCTTGATTTTTCATTTTGTGACTGGAATTTTGGGTAGAAGAACAAAAATAGGCAAAAAGTGTCAATACTACTCCGTTTGCTTGTTTGTTGGTGTTTTACGGCATATCAACCCCAATACCACTCTGAGCATCATACTAGTTTCACCAAATGCCCATGCGTCATATTTGTGAGAACTCAATTTTAAAATCACAATATCTTATAAAACGATTATTTATGCAGTAAATGTTGTCGAAGTGAATAAGAGGATGACTTGCAATTGACGATATCTTGGAATAAAGCTAGCCAGAATTTCAGCATCTAAATTTCAGATTAAGATTAAAATTACGAATTAATTGATGCAACTAAATTTCGCTGGCGAAAAGTAACGGAAATATTTCCTATGATTCTATTTAAAATATTATATGCTAATTGAAATTATACATATTTTAAAATTCCTCTCTCCATTTTTACAGGATGATAAAAGTCATTTTTTGTATGGTAATAAAACAGCCTATGTGGATAAATATACGCAGATGCCCGTTCAGACACGAACAAACAAGAAAACACACGTGCATATACATATTCAGACAGATACACACAAAAATAGTTACACAGAGCCATATATACACATACAATCGTGCACATTAACAGGCACACATCCTCAGATATATAGAGACACTTACCTGCATACACGCATTGACAGACACTATCACTTACGGACATGCAGACACACATAACCCCATTTTTTTCACTCTCTTTCTTTCTTTTTGTTTTTTTTATAATTCCTATCATGTACTTTTTTGCACTGTTTAACAGCATATTAATTTTTTTTCCGTTGTTTGATATCAAAACTTTGGGTTTTTGTTAAATGTTTGTTTATTTCATTTTTTTATTACCATTGGGGCTATTGATCCTATTTGGACAGTGTATAGAAACTGGGACTGTGGAGTCGTAATAAGCTAAGTCACATCCTAGTCGTTCCGCTTACGTTCATATCTAGACTAATACACATGGGAAAGGTGTGAATTCGTGGATTCACTTCAACTATACATTGGATACAGTGTTATTCAAAACAAAATAACGCATATCATAAAAATAATACGGTTTATATTAGGTGATTGAAAAATAGGCTGTCTTGTCACAGGACAAAAAATTAAAGTGGCGAGGAGGACTTTAAAAAAAATGGTGTATAAAATCATAAGAAGTTTTATCTGTAACATTTCCAAAGCGAAACTCTATTGCATCAATCATTTCGTTATTCACTCTCAATCCACACATTGGATGCTCAAATTTTGGCTAGCTTTGTCACAAAATCTACCTAATAACAATTCATAATTTTTTTCACTTCTGAAATATTTACTGCATAAAGAATGTTTTTAATAAAGATTCTATTGTTGAAAGTAATTCATAAGATTGTACACCGTCTTCACTTTAAGAAAAAAGTATGATTTATTTACATTCGTTTACGTATATTTGTTCTCCAGCCAGGTCACCGAATGAAACATGTCAAACCTTGGGCCGACAAACTAAAATTCCCTAAAACTAAATAATATATAGCGCTAAAATATAAGAAGATAGAATGTAAGGAAATTTATTGTAAGTCTTAAAAAGACCCGTCTGAGGTTGACTTAATCAAACGACTGATGTTTGAACCCGCATTCTATGACTTCAAAGTCCGAGCAGTTGCTTACCCTACTCATAAGACTTCTTCTTTTCCATTAGTGGCCATGTGGATATTTGTGTTGAAGTATCTGACCGCACTGATGCTTGCCCTTTTGTGTCTCTTGCCGAGATTCTTAATCGCATTAGCTCAATCTTTAAGCCAAACATTATTTCCAACCATTGAGGAGAAACGCTCATCCTGTAAATGCGCATTCACACGCACGCACGCACGCACGCACGTGTTCCTGCTAAAAAAAAGCCTGTTGACAACCTGGAACATGAAGCCATAAGTGCGTTCCCATGCGAACACTCAACAATTTTTGCAGCTATTAACATACAGACACGCACAGGAGCATATAATCATATAAATACACAAGCAGATGCATATACTAGAAGAAGGACTCATGGGTTCAGTATTAAACATTAAATAAAAGCGTTAAATTGCCTCAATTTTGATAACTGACACTTATTTAAATTAATGTATCTGCAAAAACTTTCTAAGTCTTAGCGGCTTGTTGATTCGTTTAGTTTCTATGATGATATGTCAAATTTTAACTTAATTTATTTTCAAAATTAATTTATCTACAAAAACTATTTAACACCCTATGTTTATATCTAATTCCATTGATGTTAATCAAAGTAAGGATGCCTATCTTATAAAATGAGCTTTTGAAATATTTTCATACAGGGCTTTGCAGAAATAACCCGTGGATCTTTATTGTTTAGTGCTTTATTTTTAGAAAAACATCAAATAAATACGTTTTATTTTTCAAATAAAGTATATATTTCATTTTTAACTTTATAAAATGGGAAACACTTGTAAATAAATCGATGAAAACATTATCTCATTTTCAATAAAATTTTATATTTTATGATTTTTTTAAACACCTGTTATTCATATTCATCCTGTACAAATAATCCTAATAAAATATTAAAACGCAAAAATCTAAATAGAGATGACATGGCTCTGTTGGCTTTACAACATTTAACACATTGGATATTAAAGTATTATATTATCCCCCAATTGAGTGTGTCTCTGGGGAATTTGTATATGTAGAATGAATAACTGATGGAAACTAATAAACATGGCAATAATTTCAAAGTGACCAACTCTCAACTATAATTAAACAGATCCCTCTGAGTAATGATTGCCTACAAATTACAATACATCAAAGATTGTGTACGCTTTCAGCTCTTGTCGCTTCAATGGTAACAACTATAATCGAGCCAGATATCCATTGCAGCCGCGGTAATCTATACCAATAAGTTCGATCTAATAAAATCCTTTTTATTGGCCGACATGGTAATCGATTCATCATAAGTATCAAAAAATCTTATATACCAAATTAGCCTTCTATAACTGTTCAATCGCTAAGTATCAATTTTGCCACCTCCAGTCCCCCCAAAAAAATTAAAAGAAAAAAAATTAAATATTTTATTTTCTTTTTAGATAATAGGGGTTGCTCTTTAAAGATGCAGAGATTAGAAAAGGATAGACTCTCTGAGTTTATGTCTCTCTTTCTCCATATCTCTGTGATATATGATATATAATCGATCGAGAACGAAACCAAGTTAGGCCCAAAGATAAGTTACACTTATTGAGTTAACGAGCCTTATTTGTCCGAGTCAGTTGAAAGTAAACATGATTTTTTTAAATGGAATTTGAACTCGTATAATACGATTCCAGAGTCCAAGCATTTACCACTGCATTTCCAATAAACGGACGTTGAATCCTTGTCTACACTTATTTGAT
>JAYKTE010331759.1:0-20315 GCA_036873565.1 Xipholeptos notoides | reverse complement strand
CGCATCGTTAAATAAATACCCTAGATTTACGATTCTTTCATTACGATTCTCTTGAATTTTTAAGTTAATCGTTAATCAACATTTTCCTGGAATCTCAATTGGTATCGGAATCGGACAAAATTTAGGAATCGTCCCAACACTAATATTTTCTAAAATGGCAACCAGCCAATTATCATTATCTTCAGTCTGCATATCCTTCCCAAGGACATTAGTTCAAATATGAATGCAAACAGAATGAATGGGATTCGAACTTGCATACTGCGATTCCAAAATCTGACTGCCTATCTATCCACTGGCCCAAATCGACTTCCCTCTTCTAGGATGAAATTTAGAATATAATATATATTTACTTGGTTGAGCACAAACACAAGTTAGGCACAATGCCATTTTATGTGCTCATCCCTGGGCTTTTATAATCAGTGTTTTCCTTCACCTAGATGAGTTACTCTCCCGAGTTAACGAGCCTCATCCGCCTGAGGCAGCGGAAAGTGAATGCAATGGATTTGACTGGGATTTGAACTCGTGTGATACGATTCCAGAGACCAAGCTTTTTCCACTGCTCCAACCTCACTGCCCAATTTAGAATATAATATAAGTCTTACAGTATGAACTCTACAATTTTTCAAGTATACAATGAACAGAACAAATTTTCCCATATAATCTAAAATCTTTATCAATTTGAGTGAGATGATAGGAGGTTGTCTAGCAGACCCTATGCCACTTTATTTCCCTTCAGGCTACTTCTATTATTCATTTGCAGTAATTGGTTCCACAAGAAGTAGAGACCCTGTTGAAGAGATTTTGCATCCTCCGGCACGCCACCCTCCACACTGCCCGGTCAGTAGCTACTTTACCAGACAGAGGAATCTTAAATCTAGGTATCTTTATGGTAGTTAAGGCACTTATCCAAAAGTCCTTAAGTTAGCAGTTAGATCAGTTACAAAGGCTGCTCAAGAGCAGGGATGGATTGAGCCATCGGTCAAGCGGACCATGTCTGAGGGCCCAGCACTGCAAAGGGGCCCGCCTGGCTGCCATTAAAATTATCAAGGATATCCTTGTTATACACTCTAATACATTCCAGAGGCAGACTAAGCCATCAGTCAATCGAACCATGTCTGAGGGCCCAGCACTGCAAAGGGGCCCACCTGGCTGCCATTAAAATTATCAAGGATCTCTTTCGAATATACACATACATTCCGACTCAGGTCACTCTGCTTTGCCTGCACATCATAATGTGTGTTTAATAGCCGTAGCTGACTACCAGACATAGTTAAGCCTACATGCACAGTTCACCTGCTGCACAGCCTCTACATGTGGCATATCAAGATGTGGGTTGATAATCAAAGATGACAAAGAAGGTGAAAAGCAACAGCAATTGACAAACATTAGATCAATTTCCAAAATAAAGACAGACAATCAGGCAGAATCCAGGAGATTTGTACCATAGGACCAAAATCCATGTTGTTTTAATTAAATAAAATAAATTAATTTTCAAAGAAATCAGTCGAAACACAAAATATTTGGAAGAGAAATACTGTATGTTTATTCCTGATTCTCTGTTCAGCTCAGGGTGTCAAAAATCACTTCGTTTTTTCCAGCTTTGCTTATGTCATCAGTGAGTTTTTGTTTTGATGTTAAAAAGTTCACTTGCTGGAGTCACATGCGTACGAGCTTGGTGATCTTCAATTCCATATCAAATGCGCATTTATAACGTGAATCATCTCAGTAAAGCAGGTTTTGCAAACTAAGGGAAATACATCCAAATTACTTGCCTTCCTTCTATACTTCCATATTGCAACATTTTCTTAAAAGCAACTAATTTATCAGTTGCTGTAAGAATGATTTCAATTCTGCCTTGCATATTGCTATTGAGATGTTCAAATATCTCACTTAAGTACTCTATTTTGGACATCCACAATTCATTTTTAAGATATTTACAAAAAATAAGTTTTTCATTTAAAAAAAAAAGTTCATTTTAAAGCTGAATTTGGCTGCAAACAACACATAGCAAAGAAGGAATCTGTGTATCTCCAGTCTAGTGACATCCAAATTTCATGATACAACTGGTGAACTTTTGTTTTTTTAAATGACGTTGTAGAACTATTTTTGTCACCGTCACCTTTTATTTTGGAAAACTTGTCCATAGTTAAGGGTAAATTGAATCTAAAATTGAAAAAATAAATCTAAAATGTATATTCAATTAAGACTGGGAATTAATAGATTATCAGTTGCTAATTTATCAAATGTGCATAGTTGCAAAAGGTTTAAATCTGTTATCATTAAAAGTTATCTTAATATACAAAAACAAATAATAAATGAATTTAGAATTTAAAAAAATCAAATTTTTAAAAAATTGAAATTAATTAATAAAATTTTATTTGTCATTTTAAGTAATGAATTGTTTTTGAACCATTTTTATTTCATTATTTAATATTTAATAACGTTTTTTTTTCAAATCTGCATTCCGGCTTGTTGGAAACCCTAATTGAGTGGTATCATTATGATTAAGAAATTGAATATCTTTTTAAACAAAAATGAATTAAATATTCATGGCACACCTGATCACTCCGCGGCACACTGGTTGGGAACCACTGCCTCATTCAAATAGAACAGAGGAATACCTGAAAACCAAAGAGACTGAAAATACATTAAATAATATACAGGATGACAATTCTTGCACATGTTATCCCTTGCTATAAATATAATCTTCTAAATTTGAAATAACATATCCTAATAAAACCAAAAATATTGTGACGCAACCACAGAAAAACTTTTTTCTTTCTATTATACCAAGGAACATTTTAGTCACTGTCACTGCAACAGATATGACTAAAAAGTTATCTCCTATCACAGATTTGTCAAATATGACGAGTTATCCTTGATTCATTAACTAAATATATCGCAATCTCTACCATCATTCAACTTGATAGTTCCTACACATGAGGCCAACATTGATTGCTAGTTTCTACACAATGAAATTTCAAGTGGAAATACCCTGTCTGTGGAGAAATTGTGCTTGAAACTTAAATGAAAGGACAGGAAAAGAAATTAAAAAACACATGGTTTGCTTTTCAGTTTACAAGAGTTGTTCCAAAAGTAATGCCACCTATTTAAAAAATTATTTTTTAAAAGTTGAAGAATTGTGAAGACTGGAGTGGTTCCATTAAAATGAACAGATTTGTGTGCTCCAGAATTTATTTTTCCACATAGATGTTGTCATTTTAGTAATAGTATGAGAATTGGAACCCAAAAACAAATATCACACTGTGGTAGCACAACACCCATCTGCTCATCAGCTTGAACCAAATACTAATGTTGATACCAACTGAAAACTATTGTTAAATCAAAGACTATTTGAACACCAACATGACAATACAGAAACAATCTAATGATAACCTTAGTGATTACTACTGAACGACTCTGGTGTCATCTTTATATATCCCCTGGGTGAACTGCATTATTTTCTTTGAAGATGTGCCCTCAAAAGCACCCTCATGTGATTCTTGGGCTCTTCCCTCACATAACCTGGCACAAAAACCATGTATCATTATACAGTGTTATATTATGCAAAATCCATAGCTTTATGTTACAAGAAATAAAAATTAAAATTAACTAAGAAAATAAATAAAAGTATTATTCGGACTATTGTCCTCATCCATATTATTTTCTTTCTCACAATTGTCCAAATAATACTTGTAGAATTTATCATACCTCATCTCAAGGATTTCGAAAAATAAGTCCTTTAAACAATTTACCTCGAGTTTGAATTTTTAAAAGATTTTTAAAATTGCTATATTTAAATTTCATTTTTTTTAATTGAGACATTTTTTTTTCAATAATTTTTCCTTTAATTTTATTCAAAGAAGAACTATATCTTTCTTTACAGAATTAATTTAAAACATATAAACAAAACTTTGACTATAATGGCAAAGTGAAGAGCTAATTTGATGACGAATTGTCCCTCCGCTGAATCGGCCCCACGGCAAATCAGCTATGCTGGATCGTCCAAGCCGAAATAGCAATACCAATTTGGCCATGCCAAAACTTAGCTAACCCATTATTAATATGTTTATAACTACATCAGTCAGCCTTTTTGTTTTGACTGTTATACTTTATCGAATAATATCTTAAATGGTTGTTAATAACTCTTACAATATTTTCAAAACCTTAAAATTGTTTCAAGGTTTTTGTATTGTTTATTGGAACTTTTAATCATTTAAATGTTTATTTTAACAATGTAATTTACACATATCCTCCTACTGACCATTGTATTATTTTTATTTTATTTCATCTAACTAACTGTACTATGTCATTTCCATGCGCCCAGCTAGTCACAATTGTATTATTTTCATTTCATCTTAACTTCTTGTACCATTTAATTTATATTGGTCTAGTTAATCACAATTGTATTATTTCTATTTGAACTTACTGCACCAGCACCATGTCATTACATGGTTGAGCTAGTCAGTATTTATTTCATTTAACTTCCTGTTAGTACATTTTAATGTAATTAGTTTTTAGTGTGGACCACATGATAAAGGTTTCTTTATTATAACTGTTAGATTTTCATAAATAGAAACTATTCAGGGGAGTTTGCCAAATATGTTACATAAAAATGTTCTTTTTTCAGCTGGAATTGTTAGATGCTGCACTTCAGCAAAATACAATAATATGTGTCAACTCACCTCCAGGCAAGACATTCATTGCAGTCATGCTAATCAAAGAAATGGCTATAGATGTCCGATCAATGCCTATGGATTTCAACAAACGAAGATTTACCATTTTTATCGCATCTTCAGGTAAGCATCAAATGAAATAATTGTTGCTAACATTTGCTTTTATCTATCATTATTATTATTATATCACAGACTTTGTTTAATGTTGAGGATGAATCCCCTTTTTTTAATTCAATATGTGATGGGTTCTAAGATGACTGATCAAACTGATTCTCATTTGAGTTGCTGTTAAAGAAAATATACAAGTGTCATTTCTAAATTAATGCCCCCTATTTTTTAAAGTTACTTTTTAAAAGTTGAAAAGTTATGAAGATGGGAGTGGTACCATCAAAACAAGCAACCGTTTTACTCTATAATTTATTTTTGTACATGGTCACCACCATTCTCAATGTATTTTTGCCACTGATGAAGAAGGCATTCCATTTTTGCATCTGGGGTGCGCTTTGTCGCTCAAATATCTGTCGCCACTCTGAAATCGCCAAACTCATCTCTTAACTGTGCTGACATCAACTGCATTGTATCTCTGAGTTGGCTTACATGCGAGGTTTTGCTGAATTCGTAATTTTGGGGCTGAACTTATATGCCAGATAGGCTTACATGTAGGGAATACAGAATTTGTTTTTATAAGAATAATGTGGAACAATTTAAAAATTGCAAATTCAAAGAAAAATTTCAAATATATTATCGCACAATCTACACACACACACTTACACACATACACCCCACATTCCCTCCATCTATGGATTAAATAGTGGATATTATGTCATGTGTGGTCAACTACATGGACAAAAAAGAACATTTATAAAAAAAATGATTGTTCTTGGCATTAAATACCTAAAAGGTTGATATGTCATAAAACAAAATAAATAAACACACCTATCGATTGATAAGTGTTATGTACTATCTACTCAGATTTATTAAGTAATAGCTAAAAAAAAAAACTTTCTATCTTTGTAGAATATTTGTACCTTTTATTGTAATACCAATAATGTTTTATTTTTTTTCTGCTAAAACAAAAAAAAATAGAAAGTCAGTTGGAAATGCAAGCCAAAGTAATAGCTTATCACACGGATTTAGTTGTTGCACATTATGCTGATGAAAAACTACTGAACTCTTGGGATAAAGACGAATGGCGATCAGAGCTACTAAAACGCCAGGTTCTAGTTACCACTGCTAACTTCTTACAAAAGTTATTGGAATATGGATATTTTTCCTTGGTATATGTCAACTTACTTCTCATTGACGAATGTTCCAACATCTGTAGTAGCCAGGCACATATGGAGGTAAAGTTTTTTTTAAATATATTATTTAATAATGTTTAGAATATCTTCCTTATCTATGATTAATCTTTTCATTTTGAAATAAACTCATTTCTGTGTCAGGATATAGGATTACCATGTTATCAAGCCACCTGTAAATGTTAACTTCATGGCTTTAGAACTTTGCTTTCCTATAAACTTTTAGTATGATGTATACTAGACCTAACCTGACATAAAAATGCAAAAAACAATTTCTTGCAATTAGTTTGTGGTTGGGCTATTTTTGCGTTATATTGACTGGACTATAATAAAAATCTTATTCTGTCTTTCTATTTTTTCACTTTTATTGGACTACAAATACCTGACAGCGGAAAGGTGATAATAAGGCCTGTGTTATGTTTTCTTCTTTCATAACATAACATACCTTTCTTTTGTATTTAATCACAACTGTCAAGTGATGTTCATCTTCACTGCTAACTTAACAAGTGGAAGGAAGAAATTAACCTGAAATATTTTAGCAGATTCACGGTTCTTTAGATGTTATAAAACATAATTTGGGATGTTTTTTTATATATTAATGTTTTATTTTTCCTATTCATATTTTTGGACAATGATGGACATGATGTTACCCTCAAAGCACTTTAGAAACTAACTCTATACTTTTAAATCTGACCTTTAAATAACCTATTTCCTATCTTCAAAATCCTAAACATGATTGTCTTTATTTTTCGAAACCATTGAGATGAAGTATGATGAATTCTAAAAGTTTTAATAAGACTATTTATCATCCCTGATATTTTCTTTCTCACAAAGTTTTGGCTGAATCAATCAAAAAGTTGTGAGAAAGAAAATATTATGGATGAGGAAAATAGTTCGATTAATATTTTTAGAAGATTGTCTTGAATTTTTCTCATGTAAAACAAAGGCATTCAATAAATTTAACTTCTTAATCTAATTTATAACTAACATTTTCCCATGCCACCTGATAACGTTATACTCTGAGTGATTGATTATAGTTTATTAGTAAAAGTTTGGAATTTTTTTTATTTTAAAGAAAGAGAAATAGGAAAAAAATGTTTCTTTTTTTTTTTTTGTTAAAATACACACACATAAAAGAAAATAAGAAATTGATAAGTAACCACACTTTATTGTCAGTCGGCCTATTTAGATTAGCCCTTTTGGCAAATTGGACCTTTTTGGAAATGAATGTTTTAACTTACTACCATTTATGCACTTAAACTTCCTGTTGGATTTAACTCAACCCTTGGCATTGCTGTGATTGTCATGCCTCTGAATACTTTCCATTTTTCAAACAAACAATTATTCTTTGATATAAACTTTATTAATTAGGATGATGCAGATCTGTTGAGTATAAATTCTGTTTAGCATCAGGTTTCCTTATTGGTTAGAAAATTTTAAATTCCAACAGATTTCATTTAATTTCTGTACACCACATGTTTAATGCTTTATTTTTGGGTGGGGGCTATTTTTTCTAGGTGATGAAAATATGTGAAAAGTGTCAACACATTAGCCAGCCACGGATTGTGGTTTTGACAGCAACTTTACTTTCTAGTAAATGTAAAGACCCTGAAGAGCTTGAGAAGACAATTATGATGCTAGAGACAACATTTCATTCCACAGCTGAAACATCAACCCTTGTTTTCTCTGAACGACATGGCACTAGCCCAAGGGAAGCTCTCTATGATTGCAACAATGACTTTGATGAAATCCAGCAAATGCCAGATGTTGCTTTTATTCTACAAGAATCACTTTTGTTCATCGATAAGTGTATCTTGTCTGAGAAAGAACTAGAGCTGTGTAAAGACCCTCTCCAGGTTCCAAGAACTGTTCTTTCTGAATGTCTTAATATACTTGATGTCCTTGGTCCTTGGTGTGCAAACCATATTGCTGAAATGTTTATAAAGCAGTTAGATAAACTGATATCTCATGAGCCATCAGAGATAAGCAAGATGCTGTTACGTTATACAGCGACACAACTACGTCTTGTCACAAAAATCTTTGAGAAGCTTTTTAATATTGGTTATTGTATTGATGAGTTCCTGCAATTTGTAACACCCAAAGTGATTAAACTAGTAAACATTCTTCGCAGCTATAAACCAGAGTTTGAATTTGTGATACTACGAGATGAAGAGGCAGATGGAATTCTTGATTCAGACGATGACACAATGGATGAAATGTCTGACTCAGATGACTGTGACAGTTCTGGTCATCAAAGTAAAGACCTGCATATTACTCTGAAACATCCTACTGTTAGAGGGGAAAACTCTGAAGCTGATCCTCTTGAGCAGGATGAAGAAAAGAAGTTGTGTGGACTCATATTTGTGGACTGTAAATATGTTGCTTATGCTCTGAATAAAGTAATTGAAGAAGTTTGTGCCTGGGATGAAAATTTATGTTTTGTCAAAAGCAGCCATATCACAGGTTATAAAAATGGTGTCAAAAGAGATTCAACAAATTTCCGGAAGCATGAGGAGGTTTTACGCAAGTTCCGGATGCAAGAAACCAACATGCTTGTTGCTACATCTAATTTTGAAGAAGGCATTGACATTCCCAAAAGTAATCTTGTGGTTTGCTTTGACCCACCTAAATATTACAAATCTTACAGTCAATCAAAGGTAATACACAAATTTGTTTTACTTTATTTTCTATTGGCAGGATTATCTAGAAGTAGAAACTCCAAAGATTATTTGAATCCATACTCAAGAATTAAAATGATAAAAACAATAAAAGCCCTAACCCTAAAACCAAATAACTGGAAACTTTTAGTAAGAAATAATTCTCCCACCCTCAAAAAAAGAAAGCACTAACACTAAAACCATACAAAATATATTTCACTTACTTACATTAGTGACATAACCGTGTAATAATCTAATTGTATTGTAGTCGCTCGTGGGTTCGAAAGTATGTTATTTAAACAATAATAAGGATGAGGACAATAGTCCGAATAACAGTTGTAAAAATTATCATAACTCATCTCAAAGATTCAAAACAAACTAAAATATAAAGTTTGATCCATGTCGAAGGAACCTAGATCTAAAATTTCAATTATTTATACCCAAAATTTTAGGAAGAGTTTGATAGAGTTATAAAAGGTCAAATTGTTGACCTGTGACCCTTGGGCAGCCAAATTTTCCCCAAAAAGCCAAAGAAAAGGCATCACACATATATGAGTACCCTATAGTTAAAATTTCAAGTGTTTCAACTAAAAGGTTTGGAAAAGAGTGAAAAGGTCAAATATTTTGAAATTTGACCCCAATTTTGACCCCTAAGAATTTATTTTTTTCAGAATGACCAAAACAAAGTTTGAGACATATCTAAGGAACCTAGATCTAACATTTCAAGTGTTTACACCAAAAATTGTAGGAAGAGTTTGGTAGAGTTGTAAAAGGTCAAATTGTTGACCTTTGACCCCTGGGCAGCCAAATTTCCACCCCAAAAAGGATTATGAAGCCCGTCACATGTCTGAATAACAGGAATATTAAATTTCAAGTATTTTTACCTAAAATGGGCTGAGTAAATAGGTAAAGACTTGAGAGGTCAAATTGATGACCTTTGACCCCTTGGCAGCCAAATTTCCACCCCAAAAAACAAAGAGAAAGCGTCACATATATATGAGTACCCTTTAGGTAAAATTTCATGTGTTTTGACCAAAAAGTTTGGAAAAGAGCAAAAAGATCAAATATTTTGACCTCTTATAATTTATTTTTTTAGGGTCAATATAAAATAGCATATTTGATCCTTGTCCAAGAAACCTAGATCTAAAATTTTGAGTGTTTACATCCAAAATTGTAGGAGGGTTTGGTAGAGTTATAAAAGGTCAAATTGTTGACCTTTGGCCCGTCGCCCCAAGTTTTCCCTCTCAACCCAGTTAAAAAAACTTTCCCAAATCTCTATAACCCTTCTCGAGTCTGTAGACTGAAAACTGACAGAGTAGTTTGGTAGGGAAATGTACACACGCAGACAGACAGACACAAAGACACTTACACTTTTATTATCTGAAAATGGAAAAAAATCAAACAAAAACTTTTAAATATCTTCTTCAAATTTTAAAATTCTATAAAAAGGAAAATTCTTTATTATTAACTACTGAAAATATTTCATATAGGTTTGATTTACAAATATCCAGTGCATAACGAGAAAAATTGAAATAAAAATTAAAAAATGGACTAAAAAGCGGAGACAGTCATTTATGTCCTCGCTATGCAAAAAGCGCCTTTACATAGATAGAAAGTTATTTTATTCAGGACAATTTCTAAAATAACACTTGTTTGTTACTTTGAAAAACTATTTTTCTTAATATTTTCTAATGCTCTTTATGCTTGTTAGGCCCGTGCTCGAGCCAGAAATGCCAATTTTATTATGCTAGTTGACAGTGAGAAAGCCAAACCTTTCAATACTGAATTGAAAACCTACAAAAGAATTGAACAGGTAAACCATTATTTACATCTTAATGCAATAGTTTATTTCATGAACAGATCTATAACAGATCAGTAGAATATTAACAAAATGTGTTTTTACATAATATGTAACTTATTCTTTGTTTCTTTTTTATGGTGTTTACTCATTTTCATTAACTCTTTCATTTTGAAAAATAATTCTATTATCAAATGATAAGAACATTCATGATTTAAATGAATGAATTTATATGAAACAGCAATAGCATGTATTAAAAAACAAGACTACTTGTGATTCCAATAAATAATATTTATTTCAAATAGCTATTGCTAATCTTGTTCTCTCATAAACCGATTAAAAAGACTTAATTATATTGGTATATCTATTAAAAAATAATGCTTTTGATTATAATGAATTATATAAAATAGAGTGACATGTTTCAAATAATAGATGAAACACAACTATGTTTATACATTATATGTTTATATGCATACAAATGTTGAAACCAATCATTGCATAATTTTTGTTCATTCCAGGTTTTATTACGCAAGTACAACAACCAACTTGATCCCACCAAAGAAGAATTGAATGAAATTTTGGAAAAATTTCCAATTCCACCATTTCTACCCATAAATAATACTGAGGACAACTCTACTCCACCAATCACCTTGTTTTCGGCTATTTCAATAATCAACAGGTATGTTGTCATCAACTAAAAAACTTCATTATTTTATTAAAAAATAATTTGTAACTTTGCATAAATGATGAGTTTAAAAGTCTGATCCTATGGTTATGGACATGAATGTCAGGTATCTATTTATGGAGTTCCTATGTCATTATTGCAAAAAAATGCTTTTTATCAGTTGTGAGATGGCGAAGGAGATTTTCAGTAACAAGAAGATGGATTTGAGTCTAAAAGAATGAAGAGACAAGTTCTTGATCAACAACAGCTGTAGAATCAAGTGAGAGAATCATTTTCAACAGAAGATAATTGAAGTTGATAAAGAAGCAATTCTCTCCCTTGAGTCTACTGTTGTAAATGATAGTTCTTCATCTTGAAAAGGATAATTATGAAGTCAAGAATCAATTAGATTAAAACCTAGCTTGTTTTGAATAGATCTGATACTTTAGACTAGAAGATGAATTAGATAAAACCACATAGACATATTTTACTTAGTGCATGCATGAGGCAAACACTTTATTTAATTAGGAAAAAAGTAGAAGGAAAAACCTGTACAGGAATTTTATGAAAAAACAAAAATGAGAGCAAATAACTCTTGGCAGACTGACAGTCATTGATATTTCAACACTACTCCTCAATTGCTGTCAGAATAATGTATCTTTTTTCTAACACCTAAGTGTTCTCTAAGCTTCACAAATTGTGTGCTCATGAATTATTTTGTCAGCGCATTTGCTCTGACAATAATCTAGTTTAATAGTCTTCCTTTCCACCTGCTCTCGAATGTAATGAAACTTAATGACAACATGTTTGGCTCGTCCATGATATAGTGGATTTATTGTCCTTGTAGATAAGTGTCGATTCCACTGAAGCTCCTACTAAATCACCTAGAAGATGCAGCATCCATACTGCCTCCTGTGCTGCACTAGTCAATACCATGTATTTCTCTTCCACTTCCTTGCACTCCAAACCGAACTGTGCTAGGTGTTCTCTTACACGGTTCGCGGGCACCGCGTCTTCATTGACGAAAATGTCATCGATGTAAGCAGATGCTGCGTGGCCTACAACTTCTTTCTGGGATAATACTTCGCTGACAATTGCTCTCATTATCAGGGGAGCCATGTTTAAGCCGAACCCCAAACGGGTTAGACAGTATTTTTTCCTGTCAATTTCCACAGTCTGATATGGCCACAGTGTCTCATGGACCCGTACTTGTAGGTATGCTCTCCTGAGGTCCAGTAGAGACACGTTAGCGCCTTTTTGTCTCCATTCACGCAGCTTAGCCGCACAAACATCTGCGTTGGCCGTAAATGCGTCTACGTAATGATTTAGCTCCCGGTAATCCATCACAGGGCACACTTTGGCACACTTTGGCTCCTGCGCGTATTCTTCACGAATTTTTGCCGGCACTGGATACTCTGATACACGATTGTGCAACCTTTCAGGGGGGTGGTCCTCAGACCACTTCCACGATGCGGTCCACGTTCGTTTTTGATGGTCAAAGGTGGCGGTGAAATCTGGTTCATTAATAGATATTGCTGCGCACCTAATGTTTTTCCTGCCGCTCAGCCGTACTGATCCTGTAGGTTTTGAGCCTAGCTAGCTGACAGCTGCTCCACTTAACTTGAACAAATACCTGTGATCATGTAAATCACAAGCCCAGTTTGCATCTGAGTACCCCAAGAGATTGTTTGATTTCTATGGTTTATTATAATAAACCATACCCTTGTGTACCATTTATGTAAATATGTTTTATAAGCTTCCAATATTCCATTGTCAGCTGCGAGCAAAATCTTCCATTTCAGCATAGACAGTGTCAGTTTGTGTGCTCATTGACAGATACAATAGGCTTTCAACTGCTGATTGATACAATTCTTGCTTGCTTTTTTTAGTTCTTTTGTTTAATTTTGCTCCAACATCAATTGGAGTTGATGCGGGTTTTGAATATTCCATTTGGAACCTATTCAAAACTTTAGCTGTTTATGTTGGTTGTTCCCTGATTCAAAATAAGCAATCTTAACACACAAGAAGTGATGTAGTTTCCCCAAGTCGTTGATGTTGAAAATTTTCAATATTGTTTTAACAAATTTTTGGATACATGTCAGAGACTTGTTCACTAGAATGATATCGTCAAGATAAACACCAGCTATAAAGATTTTTCCTTCTGAAGATTGTATGTAGATGCAAGGATCATTCTCTAACTGCTTTAATTTCATCTTTTTCAGCTGACAATCCAGTGCTTCATTCCAATATCTTGGCAATTGTTTCAAGCCATAGATGCTTTGCTTTAGTTTACAAACAAGATGTTTCTTGTCTTTAAATTTAAATCCTTCTTGTTGCTTCATGTAAACTTCTTCCTTCAGCCCACCATTTAAGAATGCAATGATTATGTCTAGTGTTGGAACGATTCCTAAAATTTGTCCGATTCCGATACTAATTCCGATTCCAGGAAAATGTTGATTAACGATTCCGATTAACGATTAACTTATATATTCAAGAGAATTGTAATGAAAGAATCGTAAATCTAAGGTATTCATTTAACGATGCGATTCCGATTCCCCTCAAAATATATGATTAAAGATTCCGATTCCAAGGAATCGTCCCATCACTAGAAAAAAAAAAATCAAAGATGACACAAAAAAAAATTATAAATTCAAAAAAAATTGTTGACTTTAATTAACCTTGACATTTCTAATGTGACCTCAACACAATCTCCAGAAGTAGCTTTCACTTTCAGCTAATTTGCTGCCTTCCTGATTTTGATTCGTCGACTCCAGCATTTTTAGTATTATTTACTATCCATTCACAATAAGACTAAGTGTATCAAGAGGCCACCATACGTTTTAATTGTTTTTTTTTTATATTTCTTTTTTACTGCATTAGTTGAATTTAATTATTTAATTTGTGTTCTTAAAGAGAAAATCGAATGGAAGAGGAAGAGAGAAAGATATGAGGAAAGGAAGAGGAAATCTGTGAATCCAGTGTATAGCTTGTCTGTGTCATTTGTGTTTGAGATGGAGTCAGGAAGAGAAGAGGAAAGACAATATATCAAGGTGTAGGAAGAGTTGATTCGAGGTACCAAGAGCTTTATTTAAAAGATATTTTACCCATTGAACACTGACTTAGCAAAATTACTAACCAACCAACCAACCAACCAACCAGAGCTGTTCTATAAGAAGACCATGCAGGGCCGAAATATCGGCCATATCGTATTTTTCACTTTGTCGCCAAAATATCGGAGCTTTATGGTTCAAAGTTTTCAAGAAAATAAAGCAAAAGAATTAATAAAATAGAAACAAA
This sequence comes from Xipholeptos notoides, assembly GCA_036873565.1. Lineage (NCBI taxonomy): Eukaryota > Metazoa > Mollusca > Cephalopoda > Idiosepiidae > Xipholeptos > Xipholeptos notoides. Next base: position 5,925 of record JAYKTE010331759.1, on the reverse strand, counting down.
AGAATCAAATCTCTTTAAATCCTTAGAGGCTTTTTCTGAATTAGGACAGCGAATTACATCTGATGTTTGTAGTAATAACTAGGGATGTGACAATATTCTTTTATTAAAGAATATTCTTGTCATTACTTGACTGTTTTGCAATTTTCCCATTTCTTTTAATTCTGTGGTTATTTGTAGGGCCCCTACTAATACTTACATAATTAAAAGAAATGGTAAAATTGCAAAACAGTCAAGTAATGACAAGAATATTCTTTAATAAAAGAATATTGTCACAGCCCTAGTTGCCCTAGTTATTACACTACGTTTTGGCCAACTTGTCCTCTGGCCTTCCTAAAAAAAAAATAGATGAGGACAACAGTCTGCTAATAAAATCATTACTAAATTGGGAAGCCTCATCTCAATTAATTCCTAAAAAATATAAAAAAGAAGTGGGTATCAAATAAACATTTTGGCTAAAAATAATAATTTTTTTTAACAAGACTTTACCCAGTATGAGATATTTATGGTGACTGCCACTTCTTAACTGAAGAACGACAACCCAGATGTCCGAAATGTAAGGTTTTTTTGTACAGATAATTAACGTGTTGTACGCTTGTCTGACCCATACAACACACTCTCTTTCCATTCGGCCTTTAACCAGAATGATTATGAAGTAATGTCCTAAAGTTACAGAAAGATAGAATTTGTATTTTCAAGTTTGTTTCGTACACTCAGAATAAACTTCTGAATATATTGACAATGAGAATCCAGACAACTAACATACTTATCAAACCAAAAATCCCACACTAAAGTAAAAATAAAAATAAAACAAAACCTCCCACAAAAGCTTTTTGACCTTTGATAACCACTTATGGTTTATAGGTTGTTTAACACAATCAAACCAAACCAATCTGAAAATATGGATTAGGGTGGCATGTTGATTTTTATACAGGGCTCTACAGACAATTTTAATTTTAGTTGACCTTTGACAACTAAATAATTTCATTTACTAGCCAAATAGAAAAGTTACTAGTCACACCCATGAAATATTATTTCACTCTTATGTTATGAATAAACCAATAATTCAAGTATAATCCATTTCACTTTGAACTACTTTTTCTTGTAAAAATTGGTTAAATTTCTTTAGACATTTTTTCAATAGCCTTGTTTAAAAAATAAACTATATTGTTCTATTTTCTATTCTATCAAACCTTTCATTGTTTAAATAATTTGACTTTGCTCCGTTTAGTAAAAAAGAAATAAAAGTTGAAAAGACATTTTTTCACCCAGTACTTGAGAGGTTGTTGGTGAAAAAAAAAAAGTGCCTAAAGATAATTTTTTTATTATTATTAGTTGCCACTTGGAAAAATCACTTGCAAATGCGAGTGTTTCATTCGTAATGTAGAGCCCTGTTATACTAAGATTGTCAATGTTTTCATCTAATGAGCTTTGTGTTTTTTTTCAGATTGAAGAGTATGTTGTGAAAGAAGAAAGAGATGTTCCTTTGATTTTAGTGGGTGGTGCTGGCTGTGGGAAGTCTTCAGTCCTTTGTCGAGCCGCTACTGTTATCAGTGCTAAAGCTGCCAACGAGTTAAAAAAGTAAGCAATCCAATTTCTGCTTTTTTCTTTTTCCAGAATGTTCTTGAAATCCATCTTTTTCATTTTTTTGCAAACAGTTTCTACTTGAGTAGATTTTGAAGGTTTACTCATACCACTTTTTCTTAAAAAAGCCTAGAAATAATCACAGCAATTATTTTACATATTTATTTAAAGAGTGCTCAGCATTGGAATCTGGGAAAGAACCTCGATCCCATAATTGTTAACTTACCAACTCTAACTACCAACTGTTGAATCTAAATAGGGACGTCTATTTAACCCTTTGGACGTAGAAGGGCTGATATATCAGCCTGGTTACCTAGGGCAAAAAATGACACAGCCGATATTTTGGCCCTCCATGGTCCTCTAATAGAATGGCTCTGATTGGCTAGTTGGTAATTTTGCTAAGTCAGGGTCCAAAGGGTTAATATATATATATATATATATATATTGTAAACTTTTGACAATATAACATATATAGACAAGATGATTAAAATATTTTCATGTATTTAAAATTACAAATTTGTTAGAAGATGCCAACTACACATATGCAGAGTGTTAAAGTCACTCAAATACGCATCTTGGAGAAAGTCGATTTGGCCCAGTGGATAGGCAGTTGGTCGTCGGAATCGTAGAACACGAGTTCAAATCCCACTTGTTCCGTTTGCGTTCGTATTCAGATTAATACCTTTGGGAAAGGTATGAATCCCCACAATTCCCTCTAACTATGGGTTAAATAGTGCACACTGTGTTATAAAAAAAACTGTGAACAAAAACTAACATTTATCAAAAGTGATTGTTCTTGATATTAAATGACCTAAAATGGTTAATATGCCGTAAAACACAAACCAAACCAAATAGGCATCATGTTAAAATGCATTCAAATCCTGAGAATGAGGTTAAATAGCAAGCACCACTAATGTTAGAATCAACCAAAAAAGATACTTTGAATTTTGTCAATTATTTTATTTTCATGACTTTTCTTATTTCTTTCAGTTCTTGTGGTAAAAAATGGCACGTTTTCTGCCATTTTGTAGGAGCTGTTCCAGGCTCGACCACAGTTGAAGTGATGTTGAAACGGTTATTGCGTGAAATGGATGTGGCAAATGTACGTTAACATTTTTTCTTTCTTTCAGTATTGTGCTACCAATTTTAGAGTTATATGTCTGTATATGTTTGTATATATGTACGCACACAGACATATATATATATAGGATGGAAAACTCTTCGTATTTTAGTTATGAATGAGAGATATGGTAAATAAATATAGAGAGTGCTCAATACGGTTGTAGAACTTAATTACTAATAAAATATATATTCTCTACCTGGGTTTCATCATCTGGAGAATACCTTTTTGTAGAGGGTCTTGGTAAAAAAAAAAAGGTATTCTTCTGATGATCCTGATGGTGAAACTTAGGTAGAGAATACATTTTTTATCAGTAATATATCTATATTATAAAGTAGTACCATTTGTGTGTGTGTACGTGGACAACTCCCTTACAGCCCAAACCACTGGACTGATCATGACCACACCTGGCATGATGATGGTCCCCCACCATAATTTTCCAAGGTAGATGGTCAAAGTAATAGCCTATGTATATATATTCTCCTACAGCCCAAACCACCGAACTGATCATGACCAAACCAGGCATGATGATTGTCTCCGACTTAGCGACACTTAGAGATAGTACACACCTTTTTTTAAGGTCAAGGTAAAAAAATTAAGGTCATATTTGGTGCGGCTCTTCATAAACTCCCTCACCTTGGATTTGGACACACGAAATTGGGGTCCATGTATTTTATGTTTTTCTCGTATATTCTAAGTGTAAATATAATTATCAAGGATTTCGAAAAATAATCATTTACAGGCCTCTACAGATAAATTTACCTTTAGTTGACCTTTAACAACTACATATTTTCATTTACTAGCCGAATAGAAAAGTTACTAGCCAAATCCATGAAATGTTATTTCACTGTTATGAATAAACCAATAATTCAAAACTAAATGTAATTGACCTTAAATAACCCATAGAGGTTGATAGGTCAAAAAACAAAAATTCAAAACTCACTGCTTAAGAAACTATAATCCATTTCACTTTGAACTACTTTTTCTTCTGCATAAAAATTGATTGAATTTTTTTAGATTGGTTTTAAACAGCCTTATTTAAAGAAAAGATAAAGTATATTATTCTATTTCTATTCTATTAAACCTTTCATTGTTTAAATAATTTGACTGATAATTAAAGAAATAAAAGTTGAAAAGACATTTTTTCACTCAGTGTTTGAAAGATTGTTGGTAAAAAAAAATCACAGTTGCCAAAAAATGTTTTATTATTTTTAGTCACCACTTGGATATATAACTCGCAATGTAGAGCCTTGTATCCGAACGGAGAGATACAAAAACTTATCTATTTAATCATTCAAAACAGTTGTCAAAAGATAAGTGTTTTATTATTTTTAGTTGCCACTTGGATATATCACTCAGAGCCCTGATTTATCCTGGTTTGAAATAGTACTTTGATAAAAGTTTTATTTTTATTTTTCAGGATTCAAATATGCCAAAAGATTTAGATGCCACGGCTCAAATGTGTTGTAGTATGCTGTCCAATCCAAATACACGACCTTTAATTATGTTTGTTGATGCTCTTAATCAGGTAAGCAAACAAAAAAGTGTCATTCTTAAGGATGCTGAATACATTATCTCACTTTATATAAAGGGAAATTCGTATGAGTATAATATATATACTAAAATATATCATTTATAATAATCTTTTAAAATCTAGTGTAAAAACAGGCATTTTGAAATAAGATATAGAAATAAATAATGAAAAAACTTAAGGGGAAATCAATTTGGCCCAGTGGATAGGCAATCGGACTTCGGAATCGTAGTATGCGAGTTTGAATCCCAGTTGTACCATTTGCATTCATATTTTGTCTAATACCCTTAAGAAAAGTATGAATCCTCACGTTCCCTCCAGCTATGGGTTAAATAGTACATATTTTAGTATTAAAAAAAAATTAAGTGTGAACAAAAAGTAACGTTTACCAACAATGATTGTTCTCAACATTAAATGACCTAAAATGGTTGATATGCCGTAAAAAAACACTTGGACTTTGAAATTGTAGTACACATGTTCGAATTCCAGTCATTCCATTTGCGTTCATATTTGGACTAATACCCTTTGGATATGGTATGAATCCTCACATTTTCTCCAGCTATGGGTTAAATAGTGCATATTATGTTATTCAAAATACTGAGTGTGGACAAAAACTAATGTTTGCCAACAATGATTTTTCTCAGCATCAAATGATCTTTGTTTTGTTTTTTTCTTCCAGTTTGTTGATGACCAGGCTGCTCGAGTCCTGAGTTGGTTACCGAGGAAGTTAGCCCCACAAATCCGAATAATTTTTTCATCTATAGAGAATTCTCAACAGCACGAAACGTTGTTGAAACGAGAAACAAAACCAATTGAAATACACATTGCACCACTTGATCTGGAGTCAAGAAAGGTATCAGGAAAAAAACTTTTTTTTTCTTGCTTCATGAGCCAACTTGGGTTGGTGCTCGACCAAGTAGATATATCATCTAAGTGAAATGCAACACTGATTACAAAAGCCCAGTGATATAATGAGCACGTAAAAATGGTCTTGTGCCTAAGTTGGTTCGTACTCGACCAAATTGTTATATCCATTGATTCTGAATTTAAATTACCAATTTCAGTTGATTAATTTTTGTCCCTAAATTAAATATTATTGGGTTGGCAACTAAGTTGTTGCCATTTTCTTTTAAATTTATACTCTCTCCTCTCTCTTTCCCTCCCTTAGTCCCCCTTTCTCTCATTCCATCTCTCTTCTCTCATTTCCCCCTCTCTCTTTCTCTTAGTTCCCCTTTCTCTCATTCCATCTCTCTTCTTCTCTTGTTTCCCCTCTCTCTTTTTCTCTCTTTTTTTTTGAAAAACACACGCCAACACACACTCACTATAATTCTGTATTACACACACACACACCTTTCCTTTTATTCTCTCCCTCTCACACGCACTCTCCCTCACACCCTCTTTCTGTCTTAATTTATCTCTTTTTCTCTTTAAATAAAACCTAACAGTAATAGATTCAAACAAAATGGCAGGAACTTAGTTGCCAACCTAATACAATCCTGATCTAGATAAAAACTAACAGTAATAGATTCAAACAAAATCGCAGGAACTTAGTTGCCAACCTAATACAATCCTGATCTCTTTAGATAAAAACTAACAGTAATAGATTCAAACAAAATGGCAGGAACTTAGTTGCCAACCTAATACTCTTTCTCTCTTTAAATAAAAACTAACAGTAATAGATTCAAACAAAACA
>JAYKTE010331648.1:0-11105 GCA_036873565.1 Xipholeptos notoides | reverse complement strand
TAAAGTCAAAGCAATTCGGCCCTAGACTAAACAATCCTACAGCAAGTTCTGCAATAATGAACAATGGATAAAGACATACAATTGCACAGCCTTTAATGTGGTTCTTGAAGACCTGGATTTGGATAAGGATAAAAGAAAGAATAGATTCTATGTAAATTAACCGACAAAGGTAGTGATATTGGACTGTACAGTTATACTGGTTTTACGTTAGGGTGCCAAGCATCACGGTAAAAATATGACCTAATAGGCTTTGTACCCAAAGGTCAATCTCACTCTAACTTTCTAATTTTGGGTCCTACACTAAGAGTAAAAGAAAAAAATAGGCAAATAAATACCATTGCACCTCTGAGAGTCATGCCATTTTTCCCCAAGTTCAGATGTTGCTCATTTGTGAGAATTTAATTTTAACAACACAGTCTTTAATGCATCATTAATGCAGTAAATATTGTCGAAGTGAATAAGATGATTATTGATTAAAAATAGCCTATAAAAGTAGTGGGAGTATTTTTTTTAAAAAGATTGTGAATAAAATCATAAATTTTTCCGTGACCTTTCCCAAACAAAATTTGGTAGCATTAATTAATTAGTCATTTCGATCTTAATCCAGAAATTGGATGCTGAAGATTTGGCTACCTTTGTCCTCAAATCTGATCAATTACAATTCAGCTTTTTATTCACTTCGATAATATTTACTGCATCAATAATAGTTTTATTAAAGCTTGTGTTGTTAAAATTAAATTCTAACAAATGAGCAACATGTGAAATTGTTTGTTAAAATCCAGTTTTACACCCCACTATATCCATTTCACACACGCTGGATCTGAAGAATATAGATATAGATTCTGACAATACCTGGTGGTGCCTTCTGAAGACAGAGTGACAATAAATCCCCTCTGGCACTTTAGTATCCCTTGCTCCTCTACTTGATCATTCATTTTTTTTTTGTTATTATCATTATTATTATCATTATTATTATTATTATTATTATTATTATTATCGAAAAAATGTTTTTGGGATAGAAGACGCAATAGAAAGTTGGATTAGTAGAACATGAATAGAGTTAAATGTAATATTGGAGGGTGAATTTCTTTCGTTTTAAGGAAAATGGATACTCGTGATGTTCTAATTGAAGGCTGTACACCGGAAAGTATTAAAAGCATCTAATGTAAGTCTTGGACCCTAATTATGTATTGATTTTATTTCTTATACATAAGATTTTCTGACGATTAGACAGATAAGATAACCATAATCAAGCTTTAATTGAATCAATGATCTATAAAGTTTTAAAGAAACCTGTCGATCTACTCACCCAATCAGTGTTAGAAATCACTATCGAGAGTTGAAGTAGCTTATTACTTTCGGTTCAAAGATATTCTATATCTTACAAGTCAATCTACTGTGAAAAATGACACCTAAAATGTTATATTCCCAACAACTGGTTTCACAGTATCGTCGAGTTGAAGAATGGGATCAAGGTGTAGTTTTTGTTGTTGGTAAAAATTTATAAATTTGGTCTTTGTTTTTGACAATTTTAAACCATTTTTTAAGCCTTTTCAATTTTATTAAAATATGATTGTTGTGAACGTTCGATGATGTAAATGTTTTTATTTACGAGGGTCGTTCTAAAAGTAATGACACCAATTTTTTAAAGTTATTTTTTATATAAAGAGCTACGAAGACAGGAGTGATACCATTAAAATGAGCGGGTTTTGTGCTCCAGAATTTATTTTTCTACGTAGTCACCACCATACACTTATTTGCCAACGATGATGGTGGCTGTGCATTGGCGTAGAGGGTGCGCTCAATGTCTGCTGTTAATATCTGTAACAGATAGATGAAACTTTCAGGTCATGAATACATGAGTTCAGTTATCATAATCATGCAACTCGCAGTCCCCTTTTATCCATTCGAGAAAAAAAATAGGAGGCATTAATTTGGAAACGTTTCTCATATAACAGATCCGATAGTCATAAACATATTTTTAAAAAAAAGGAATCAATTCCAGCATTAAGATATTTCACAATATTATTCATTTTAATATTAAAGAGACAAACTGATAAAATATTTCCCTTGGGCTCACCCATTTCCAGCTCATGAAAAGGTTAATATGCCGTAAAACAAACGACTTGGAGATTTGTCTCAAGGTTTATTTTGTGTTGGGAGATCTTATTGTTAATCATTCGAGCGGAATAAAAAAAATAAGAGGCTTACCCTCGTATTTATTCAATTGAGGTTTTGTCTTGGAGTGTTTGGAATTCTGGATTTTGTTTGTTTTTTATTGTTGTTTTTTTCAGTGTCGACTAATAAAATGTAAAACTCATTATGAGTCTAGGTAGTCTCTTCCTGTGCATTTCTATGCAACGTTAATGTTTGCCTATGTCTCTTCTGGTTAATAGGGGGATTTTGTCTATGACGTTTCTGACCTAGTGTGGAGTATTTGCAAGTAGAAGATTTCTTTCTGGTAAGAGAGTTAGGTTTTAATTTCTCTGTTTAAGAGAAAGGAAGGAAGGAAAGAAGGAAGGAAGGCAGGAAGGACGGATGGGTGGATGGATGGATGGATGGATGGATGGATAGATAGATAGATAGATAGATAGATAGACTTATTATTTCAGTGATTTTTTTATAATTGAATTAAATCTGGATTCTGATGGATACAACCTTAATATATGTTATCAATCATCACAATTCTACCAAATAAAAGCTGTTTTTCTTGTTTTATTTCAGAATGATATGAGGCCACTCCGTAATGACCGTAGTATCCTTAGTCCTCTACGTGTTAGCTGTTCTGGCTGGACTCATTCTTTTCGGCCTTTCTCGGCAAAAATCGTCAGAAGAAGAAGAGGAACCAGTGGAAGTGTTTCGGGTCAGCAAACGCTACAAGGCAAAACCCTCCCTTTTCACTCTGCTCGGAATTCCAGACTATGGCAACAAGAACTACTTCTTTTCATTCGAGGACCACTTCGAAACGTTCGAAGAGGTCAGTAAAGCGTGCAAAAGAGCTGGCCTTGACCGATGCCAGCTGATAGTCGGTGTCGACTTCACGGCCAGCAATGAATGGCAAGGAAGGAAGACGTTCGGTGGTCAATGTCTTCACCGCGTCGGTCTCGGTTGGAGTATGAATCCTTATCAAAAAGTGATTTCGATTTTGGGTCAGACTCTAGAACCGTTCGATCAGGATCGGTTGATCCCGGCGTTCGGTTTTGGTGATTCAAAAACAATGGATCAGGAGGTGTTCTGTTTTAATCAGTCCGGTAATCCGTGCCATGGCTTCCGGGAGGTTTTGGAAAGGTACAATGATCTGGCCCGTAATGTCACTCTGAGTGGGCCCACCACATTTGCGCCTGTTATTGAAAAGGCAGTTGAAATAGTGAAAATAAGGAATACATATCATATACTTATCATCATTGCAGATGGACAGGTAAGTCTGATCCTTTTTATTTTACATATAAAGAAAATCTGGTTTTAGTTGTATAGCATTCGAAACTTTCTCAACAACATATAGGTAAAATCATAGTTTTACTTATATGGTGTTCGCACTTTTTTTTTACAGCATATGCACAGAATCCTAGTTTTAATTATAAAGCGTTTGCACCATATTTTTTTTCACATCATATAAACAAAATCCTAGTTTTAATTATATAGCGTCTGCACCATTTTTATTGTATTTTATTTTATTTTTACAACAGATAGACAAAATCTGAGCTATAATTATACAGCATTCGCACAAATAAAATCCCGGTTTTAGTTTTTAGTTATTAAGTTCGCGTCGTTTTTGTCTTGGTTTATTCCTTTGTTTTTATTTTCGTTTTTGCTTTTGTGTTTTGTTTTGTTTTGTTTGTGTCTTATAAATAAAGTTTGAAATAATAAAGATATACTGGAAACAATGACATTTCTAAAAGGGTTTATATTTTTGCTTACAGGTTAACGAAGAGCCTACCACAATTCAATCAATCGTCAATGCATCTGAGTTCCCTCTGAGTATCATAGTGGTGGGAGTTGGTGATGGACCATGGGACGTCATGGAAGAGTTCGATGACTGCCTGCCCTGTCGACGATTTGACAATTTTCAGTTTGTCGATTACCACGCAGTGACGGGAAAATCGAAGCATCCAGACGCCATGTTCGCCTTACACGCTCTCATGGAAATCCCTGATCAATATAAAACGATCAAGAATCTTGGTTATTTGAAAGACACCGAAGACAAGCACTCAGGAATCCTCGGTAAAGACTATAAATTCGAATCGAAAGTGTAAGCTTGTAACTAGAATTCTTAAAAGGAAGAAACTCTATCACTTTCTACTGCAGTCTGAGACAGCTGAAGAGACGAAACTGGTTGGATTTGGTTTCGAGAATCATATGTACATTCATTATCAAACAAAAGATTTATTGAAATGCTCATGAAAAACTACATTTTATGTCAGATAGAATTACAAATAAAAAAAAAGACTGACTTTTCATCTACTCTTACCAAACCAAAGTTTCAATGAGTGAATAAGAAAAAAACATATCCATGAGATTACCCAAAATCCACAACGGCGTTATGGATAGAAGAGAAAAGGCAGAAAGACGAAGAAGGGAGAGGATGCTTTTTTTCTTTCTTTTTTTTTCTTTTTTTTTTGGTAGTTTTTTTCTCTTTCTTTAACAGTTTTCAGATTATTTTTTTTTTTGCAAAATAGTCTATAAGATTCCAAATACTACTTTTTTAAATTGATTTATTCTCTTTTTTAACATAAAATAGACTTTCAAAAAAACAAGATCAAAAAATTTATGACTAAAATAATTTTTCTTCTGGTTTTTACAGATATATTCGCAATTACTTATTATCAATCCACTCAAAACCCAGAGTTTTCTTTTCAATTACATTCCAACTTTCATTATTTATTAAATAGAATACAGGAGCATAATTTACATTTAATAACACATTGGTAAACTCTATAAAACGTTCAATGTGGATAAAAGAAAATTATCAATTGTTGAATTTAAATCTATGTTCTTGACAAGTTGAAATTGTTTTTCTCATTTAAAAGTATTTTTGTACTGTGTTAACGATATCATTATCTGTTCGCTTAATACCATTTTACTCCCTCCAACATTTAACTTGACTTTATTTTTTTTTAATTCTTTAAAATAAAATAAAAACAAACTATATACACTAATTAGTTCATTTTTTCCAGTTTTATGCCAGTTTACTCTTTCTATTCGTTACTACGGTACTTTCGTTCGTGTTTTTAAACAATTTCCTCCTGATGAGATATTGATTCGATTTTTTAATAAAAAAGAATGTTTCTAATTTTCAAATTTTGTACCTCTAAACATTTGTTCAAATATCATTATTCTTGAAATAATAACTGATTTTTTTCTTGATATTTTTGTGTCCTTTCTTTTAATAAACATAAGCCTGTTTATTGGAAGATATGTTTAATGCTTTCGTTAAAATCATCACGGTATGAAAATTAAAAAATCTTATCTAATTTCTCTATACAACATTTTCATTCCGTTGTGATTTGGTTGTCTTCTGACAAAATATCCAAAATTGACGCTTGCGAAAAGAAGGAAGATTCTCTAGAATCAATTTATCAAATTCTTTCTTGAACCAAACATTTAACCGTGTTTTTCAGTCGCAATAATTGACTTTCCATTTACGGAAAAGATATATAAAAAAGTATTTGATATAATTTGATTAAAATATTCTTTTATTCGTTAGATGCTATTCATTTTTCATTTACATGGCTTAATCATTTATTTTGTCTTTGAGATACTTGCTACTCTGTAGTGGGTTCTCACGATATTTAAATGTGTCTTCAATTTACTCTAAAGATAAAACAAAATCTCCATTTTAAACACGGCATATTCCTCTTCATAATTTATACATTTATTTTTCTCCGTGTTTAACTAATGGGGAGAATTTGAGATTTCAAATCAATTGGTACGAAACTGTATTGAAGCATTTTATTGAATTTGAATTTTTAAACAAAGCCTGTTATATTGACCAATAAAAAGCGGTAATAAAAACGTGTAAGCAATTATAAATTTGCAATAGATCATTGCATTGTATTGTGAATCAATGAAACGAAAAACATTTAAAAATTCGTAACGAATTCTTTTTTAATTAGTTAAAAGCGTCTCGGTTTTTAAGATGACGTGTTGGCAAGACTCAGGGTGCGCTCATTTTTAACAACGGCATCTGTTATCTAAAAGGTATATTCTGAAAGAGTGAATGTTGATCATTCCATTACATATTAAAACAAGTTCAACTTTTTTTTTTCAAAAAATACTTATCTAAATTTGTGAGATGAGTTTTGATTATAATTGTTATTCTAATCATTCAGACTTCTGTTCTCGTCTTTATATATGTACAACGTTTTGGATAATGTAGCCTTCGGTCTTTCTTTTAATTATAGAACGAATACTTATGAAACCATTAATTTATTGTAGTTTAATAAAATCTTGAATTTCTTGTAGTTTAATAAAATCAAATAAAATGTTCTGCTTCATTACCTGTAAATTTTATTTTGACTGTGTATCAATATTGAAACCTACTTCAGTTTTCAAAAGTTTTTCTTATAATAATAACAGAACCTATAGAATAGGATAGCAAGATCAAAATATAGGTGCACTATCAATGGGTTTAATTGCAGCAAGCTCCCTTTATTAGACGATTTCACTATTTGGGGGCATCAGATATTTAAAAACAATTTCGTGGGACTACATCCAGAAAAAGGTGAGAAACACTGTTCTAGACGATTTTTATATTAGATATATATAGCATTCATTTGGAAATTACTGGTTCAATTTTTAAATGCAGGCGGAAATAGCAAAGTATACTTAACACAGATTGACATAATACCTGCTAACGTTTACGAATTGTAGACGGTCTTCTACCATGAATTGGATAACGGGTGTGATTAGGAGTTCTGAGAAAGCTCCAGAGTTCGATATAATGGTTCGTTAATTCAAGTAATACCAAAAGAACACTAAAAAGAAACATTGATCAAAACGTTGTAAGAATAGAAATGAGAATAAAGTTCCGAATAATTTTAATAATAATTCATGCAATCTCATTATAAAAGCATAATTTGATAAGTTCTAGTTGATGTGAAAACATATATCTATTTTTTTTTATTCAGAGGCGTTTTCTGATTGTGTTTGCTAGCGATAGATATAAAAACAACAGGCCTTATTGACATGAATTTTTAGTAAAATCATTTTATGTATCTGCATATAACATTCACGGTATTAAATATTAGATATCAATATTGAGAGATCTCCTATTTTGAATATGAAAAAGATTCAAATGAAGTATCGCTACTCATTGCACTGTGTCCCTTCACAAACACGTTTTTACTTTCAAATATTAACAAACGTCATTCAACCTTTTTCATTGGTTTGCTTACTTACCTAAATTTATTTCGTTGTATCTTCATTATCTTTGTTTAATTTCAACTTTAATCCATTCCTTTTTCTTCTTTTTTTTTCTTTTTTCTTCTCTCCATTCAACATTTAAATTTGTTTATAACGTAATAATATGTTTATTAGCCTACTCGCAAAAAATGCTGTAGTTACTTAAAAAAAAATTAAAAACACGAAAAATAAAATTAGGTAAGTAAATTAACAAATTAAAATTGTTAAATGGTGCGAAAAAAAAAGAATGGGTTAATGTTGAAATTAAACAAAAATAAAGAAGATAAAATAAATTTAGGTAAGTAAATTTAACAAAACAAATTTAGCTAAGTAAGTAAACCAATTAAAAAGTTTGAATGGCGTTTGTTAAAATTTGAAAGTAGATTTTTCTACTCTAAGTAACTTTTCTACATTGTGTTTGCGACAGGACAAAGCTGCGCAGATGAGTACCGGCGTATCTTTATAATAGCCATTAGTATAGCCAATAGATTGAATAAAGATTTATATATTTGTAATAAAGTATTATATATTTGTATTTTAAAAAACAAAAAACAAATAAGTGGTCATCCTGTTGCAAATTTGCCAAAGTTGGACTACTTGGATCTGAAAGAAACGTATTGCTCATCTAACTCCTCAGGTTACGTTACCCCAAATCACTAAACATTAGTTCGATTACCGAGAAACTTGACCAATATTAACTCCCAAAAGGATTTTTTAAAAAAATAAAATCCCAATTTTTTTAAAAAACTATCAAAATATAATTTGAACCTTTTGGTACCTAACTTGCCGAAGTTAATTGGCAGGGGGCGAAAAACTACTACATTCCAGAGAGCTTTTATGTAGATTTATAGATAGATATCGATAAGTATTATCATTATTTGTGTAATTGCGTATTGTTATCTAATAAAATGATACTATGTGTGCTATAATTATTGTACATTGTTAAAGGCTTTATGTGAATTCCTTTTTAAAAAGTGATGATATACAATGTTTAATACAACTGACACCTGAGCTAAGCCATTAGCACTTTTTAATTATTTATTTATTTGTGTTTTTATTTTTTATTTTCACTTTCATTTATTATGGAGTTTTTTTGGAGGTTTGTTTTTTTGTTTTTTTGGTTTTTGCTTGTTTATTCTTTGCCTTTTTTGCTTTTTTTTTGTGGGGGATGTATTAGTCCAAATGTGAATGCAGATGAAACCACTGGGATTTGAACTCGTGTATTACGATTCCCAAGTCTGCCTGCCTACATACTGTCACAAGTGGACTTTCTCACAATGGGTAAAACTCAGATAACAGATGCTTGTTATGACAATATCAAGTCACACATACGTTACAAAAAGTGCTTAAAATTATCCACTTGCGCACCGGAATGCCCCAGTGAGGCAACACACCGTCTTGCATATACAAAATCTTGTCATCTCTTCCGTCTCTTTCCACTGCCAAACAGTTTTATATCCAGTGCGTTAGGTGTGCCACTCATCACTTGCATACATACATATATACTTATATACAGGTGTGGCGGTCTTCTCGGTTTCGAGACCGATTATCTCCTTTATTTCATGTCTTCTTCTCTCTCCTTCCACACTCTACCCTCAAATTGTATGTATTCGCAGGTAATTCTTCGGGCTAGCCAAACTGCGATAAATTTTGCCACAGAATTAGCACACTCAATTAGAGGTAAAAAAAATGGCTTTTGAAGCCAACATGAGATCGGCACAATTTTCCACATATGTCACCGATGACATGGTGATTTTGTGGGTCCGGTGCTGAACCTTGTTCGCCTTTGCGAATTAAACGCTTTTAAGTGCAATACATACATACATACATACATACATACATACATACATACATACATACATACATACATACATACATACATACACGTGTTTTGCGTTTTGGCATATGATACATTGTTGTGTGGAGATTCAGCTAATAAAAGATACAAAAAAACTTTTAGCTTTAGTTTTTGCAGAATAAGGAAAGATGGTTATAATTTATAACCATAAATCAACAACTTCGATTTGAATTTAAATATGATCGCATTCATCTTTTTTTTTTCTTTGACCTATCAACCTCTATGGGTTATTTAAGGTCAGTTAAGTCTTTTATTGGTATTATTCATCTTTAATTGGAAGATGGTATATCAAATCTATTCTATGACATTCCATTTCTTTTGATGTTTCTAACATTTTCATATCACTGATTGTAAAAGTACTAGCATTATTATCAATCTTGTATCATCTTTTTTCAATTGTTCTTCTGTCTATTTTCTCATTATTTATTTATTTTTATTTTTCTTATACTTTTCTATGTTCTGTGCAGTTTATAAAATCGTTCCCAGTCACTAACACTAAAAATGGGGCAATTTTGTGGTCTACATTCCATTGTCTTAACCATAATTAGCCTTTGATATATTTTCTTGTTGCTATTACTGTAAATATTTCATATTCCATTTTGAGCCAACAAGAAACCCTCTGCTCAAGGAAATGTAACTTAAGTAATTAGTTTGATAAATAAACCAAATATATATTAACGTGCACGATTTTCTCTTTAATAAAGCCCTCGTGTGCATCAAATCCTTTTACTGCAAATTCCATTGAACATTAACGATATTGTCGAATTTCCTTATTGTAGATATCTAGATATCTAGTCTCAAAATAAAACTCTGCTAAGGCGTCTCGTTTACGTAGACTTTTTAAATACATAATAACGCCATTAAACCAGGAATTCGTGCATTGAAAAAAAAATTTTTGATTTACTATATCAATTGTCGGAATAATATATAAATTATAAATTTATATAAATTCATCAGTAAAACTCCTAAAATAAATATCATTTATATATGTTGTGGCTCGGAAGGGTCACTAAGAAAGACTCGGAACGAATATTCGTTAAATAAGTACTGTATTAATAAAAAAGACAAAATTCAGAGAGAAATGAGAGTGGTACTAGTTAATGCTAACATGGGGTACTACTATTGATCCTTCGAGAGCTGTGGGTACCTCTCTCTTAATAAATGTATATATATACACACTTTAGAAGAGTCCATGGATGTGTAAATATTAATATGTAAATACTACATTAAGTAGTTAATGCAATTTATATGATTGATACAATATCTAACAGCTTGTTAACTTTTTCTTTTCTTTTTTCTTTTTTCATTTCTTGCTGGCAATGCAAGTATATTTTTATTCTCTTCGTGAAAGTCTCAAATGCTTTCGATATCATCGATCATTAAGAATTAAAACACAAAATATGTAAAATAAATTTGGAAAAAAATGAAAGACTTTTTCGGTGGTCCTAATCATTCGTAGATTAAGATTTTTAATTGAATACGCGCATATAAATGCGCAATAAACACGCAAGCCTGTACAAATATATCAGCTTATACACACATTCATTCTTACATAAAAGTTTGTGTAAGCAGAAATAAATCAATATTAAAGTTTATACAATCTGCATGTACGTTTTATAAATATATATATATGTGTATGTGTGCCTATGTGTGTGTGTGTAATTAATTTGGTGATATATGTATATAGGGTTAAAGAGAAAACTTTAATTTTTTTATATAATATAAAGTCCAAACTTGATTCTTTTCCAGTCGAAAATCGACAAATATGAAACAGTCATTACACACACATTTTATGATTATACATGTAGATATATGTGTATGATTAATTTAATTAATTATATATATA
>JAYKTE010331537.1:0-11105 GCA_036873565.1 Xipholeptos notoides | reverse complement strand
ACCGTCTTGAGTGGCAGCGCGGCCTCTACCCCTACGCCAACAGGCTGGCTGATGATTTTGTAAACAAATTTTGCTAGTTTTAAAGTGCTCTAACTTTTCGTAGGACGAGGGAAGTGAGCTATGCATAATGCTACTAATCACCGGCGAGAAATGTAAACAAACCATCAAAGTGCTCAATCCGAGATGGAGATGTGTATGTATGTTATGACCTGACTGCCTGACGAAGCACATCGGTGCGGAAACCCAGGGTCATAGTCATAACATACATATATATACATAACTGCTCTATTTTAATAATATTGAGCACTCTACTTTGTAATACAGTAACAGACTTGGAATCCTGCCCACATAAATTTGGACTGAACCTAAACACACACACACAAATATATATATATATATATATATATATACACCCTATGGACATAATGTAATTCTAAGGATGCCAATATATTCATAACAATTTTTTTTGCATTTTTATTTGGATTTGATAACTTTCTTCCTTAAAACTCTTTTGGAGGAATATTCTCTTGGATATAAATTCATATTCTTCAGAATTGGAATATAGTATATGTATGTGTATATATATTACAAAATACTTGTTTTAATACGATTTTATTTCTAATTAAAATGATATATTTGTGGATATAACACTTTAATATTTTTCAGAAACCTGTCCTAAGTGTGAACACAACCGAGCATATTTCATGCAAATGCAGACTCGTTCAGCTGATGAACCAATGACAACTTTTTATAAATGCTGTAATGTTCAATGTGGTCACAGATGGAAAGATTAAGCAGTTTAACATACATATAATTAATTTAATTTGAATAAATTTTACTTGTTTTAATCGTGGCTGTTTTCTATCATTTTATTTTGTTGAATTTTATGATATAATTGGAATAAAACTGTTGAACAATTAAATGTATGCTATTATTTTCAGTCAGCATGGCCACACCTTTTGTAACAAGAAAATAATGTATTTTTATCAACATTTTCTATATATTTAGTCATTTTATGTTGTGATGGATATTTTAAAATGTAAAGATATTTCATGAACAGCTTATATCTTACCATGAATCATTTATCACCTACCTATAAATAAAATGGTCTCAATAAATGGCATCTCTAGGCATTTTCGCAGACTTTTATAGACTCAGAGACCACGAGTGCACAGTCAATTCTAGACCCACCAGGCCATTTTCAGTTGGGGTCAACCGTGTTCTGTCTGTGCTATGAAAATCACAGTTTTGCCTTTAACCTAGCATTTTTCGGGCGTTTCTCATTCTTTGCAAACCCGCTTCGTTTTTAACGAGAGTTTTTAATGAAATTCGACCAGATTTCAGATCTAAGTTTCCGATGCAACTCTTTTTCGCATGACACTTTGAAAAAATCAGCCTTGTGAACCCCCTTTTTTAGCGTCACTTTTTACATCTGTGGGTTGTGTTCGACCAATTTGGTTAAAACTTCATACACAGATGCTTGGCATGGTCTATATTGATTGTAAAAAAAATCTTTTTTCGAAAACGTCAATTCTAAGTCTATTTAGCACATGGACATTAAGTCAGGGTTCATTTTGCCAAAAATACTCCATTTTTTTTTTCAATTGATCGGCAATAAGTTTTCTCTGTAAGATCAGGTGCTACCTGTAACTGTTCCAAAATGATCTCAACTAACTTCTGCGATTGTGATCGAGAGGCAGTATGGCAAAACACATTTTTTGATTCGGCCTTTTTTCAGCCTTTTTTATGTTTTCCACCTTTCCCCTTTTTTGGCGTTTGTTTTTGACGAATATCAATCAAATTTCAGTTATACATTCTGTGCATGACCCTGTTGCCCATCACAGTGCGAGTTCATTAGATATAAGATTTCATAGCTGTTTTTCATGGCATCTTATTTTCCCGCATTTTTTTCATTTCCAGCATTAAGACTTTAAAAATTGTCTATATCACCAGCACTCCACATTCCCAAATTAGTTAAATATGCTTTACAGTTTTTATCATTATCAGACTGTAGGGATGATTATGTTAAGAATATTGAATGCATAGTAAAATTATGACTTAGGTCATTAAATTGGAATCTAGTTTAAATAATTGAGTGGCAGATGAGTTCCTCTCTCGAGTTAATGAGCTCATCTGCCCGAGACAGCTGAAAGTGAATGTAATGGTTTTGACTGGTGTTTGAACTTAATATGATTTCAGAGTCCAAGCTTTTTACCACTGCTCCACCCTTGCTGCAAGAGAGGACTTGTTTGCCAATTTCTTATTTCCTATATTTCTTAAATACCCTGAGAGGAGAGTGTAGAGTTTATTTTTCTCTCAATGGATGGCATATTTATATAAAAATACTTTACTTTTATTTATTTATTTTTTTGGGTGGGGGTAGGAAACAAATAATTAAGGGTTGATTCTTCCATAGTAATAGGTGTAACCTTACCTCCTCTTCTTAATTACTTATTCCCCTCCACCACAAACAGGCATTTATTTTTATACACATATACCAGCTTAGAAATATAAACTAAATATACTGAGAACCAAAAACAATACATAGAAAATAAGAAATTGTCAGCAAATGATTCATAGTAAAATGATGGAATGAAAATATCTGGGATTAAAAAAAAAAAACAGCAAAAAGGACGTTTTTAATGCCTATCCTAAGGAAACCGGATAATAAGGGAAGAGGAGTAGCTGAAAAGCATAGTAGACTATTATCAAGTAGAAAACTATAGAAATTATTTGCAAATGTGTCATCTTGGGCTTGTGACTTGTATTTTAGGGATTGAATGAAAATGCTTGGGATTGTAAAAATGCCAATCTCCAAAATATCCAGGATAATAAGGGAAGAGGTTTAACTGTATAAAACCAACAATGAACATCTGAATAATCTTTTTGGTTTTGATATCTTTTTTTTTATGCTCCCAAGAATATTTGGTTTCTCTTCATGGATAGAATATAGAAATTGGCTAATTGGTGTTTGAATGTTTTTTATATACACTAAGCAGTACTTTTGGCTACTTTAATAGTCATTTTTATGGAAATACAATTTAGGTGAGAATATAGACTTATAAAACTGTTATAACTTTTAATTATGTGCAAAAGAAAAATACATTATTTTAGAATTATTGATGTTTTGTGTTAATATTATGGATCAATAAGATTCCCAAGAGAACAACTAAATTGTTATCCTAGTAGAAAATCTTTGCTTCTTGTCATAAATGAATATTCTGAAAATGATTACAATTTGTTACAATTACAAAGGTTTTAATTTTAGAAAAAACATTCTTTGTCTTTAGTTTTTTTTTTCTGCCTCAGTATACATAAATAGCTTGCTACATCTCAGTTTTCTTTCTTGTAAATTTTTCTATTCAGCTTGCACCGTCCAATCAGATGCAAGTATGATAGTTGTCTGTAGAAGATATAAGATAATGCATAGATACAGCAGTAAGATGTTGCAAGACCCAAAACTATTCAATGAGCTAAGTTCAAAATGTTGCTGACTACACTTTCCTGTGTATTTTTCATTGAGGGCATATGTGAAGTAAGAAACTATAAACTCTTAACTTTTGCATCTTTTGGTGAAGATATTGGATCTCCTCCAAAATGTGGCCTATATTGGTTCCAATTGAAGGATCAAACCTATCACTATGCTAGTAACCTTTGAAAAGAGAAGATACGGTCAGCTCTACAGATTGGAACAAACAATACATACCACAGCCAATGTTCTCAAAAATGGTAACTGCTATATATTTCAAAAGATATTTGTTTTAATGAATAATAATCCTTAGATGGCAGTATACCATAATATGAGAATCCTGGAACTACAAAAAGAGAGTCACAATCAAAAATGTTCGACTTTAGAGAGTAAGCAAGCATCTTATCCCTGGCTTGCATAGAGAATGATATAATAACCTAACAACAATAAGATAGCAGCCATATTTGTTAGTGAAGACCGAGAACTGTCAATATACCATGATACTTTTGTTTATCCTTTATGAAAGCATAAAGAGAAAATACTATCCATTTCTTGCCATTCAGATCCCATAGTTTATCTGAATAGAGAAACAGGGTGGCATGTGATTCATGTGGATTAACATTGAACTTTTATTCACCAATTCATAATTGCAGGAGTTTTGCTCCTAACATCTGGCAATAAGGCATTATTCCATCAGGCTGGAAAATTATTATAATATATTGTTGATGTCTATGTGAAAGTAGAAGGTTGCCATTTAAACTTTATTCTAAATAGTCAAACACAGTTGAGAGTAACAATGTATTCTGGTCTATTAGATCACAGTTAGCTAGACAAAATGACAATTTAAGGCCTGGTATTCCCAGTGGCATAGCTAAGGGGTGACAGCAAAAGAGGAGTGACACAGTATCAACCAGACAAAATTTTTCAGCCAGGCTAAGGTTTGAAAATAGTCTAAAAATAGGATTTATCATATATTATTATGTAACTACATGGTGCCATGAGAGGGTTTAGTCTGAAGAAAAATTTTGTTTTATAAGGTTTTGTCTAGCTCTCTTGAGTTACCCCACACCTCCAATAATCAAAGTGCATCAAGAGTATGATAGGAGGTGTTGCCCCAATAGTTTATTAATAGAGTTTTATAGGATTTCCCAATCTATTTCAGAAGTGTTTCATTCAGCACAAGGGTAATGTGGGGGTCAGTGGAGTGGCATTTGATCGGACCGCCCTGGGTAATGTTTACACTAGCTACACTCCTGGGTGTTCCAGTTATCCACATTTAAAACAAGCCTATGAAGCATGCATCAGTCTGAGGAAAAATGCTATTTGAATAGTTTGGAAATTTGGAAAACTAAGCATTTTCTTAACTTACGCTTGGAATTTGCAATCCTAAATGTGAAATTACAGAAAAACCTTGAATACCATGGAAAACTGCACAAAACAAGCTAAAATAATTAAGGCATTTTGAGTCATTTACTAACTGTTTTCTATATGCACTGTTATATAGTGGCATGCAGTGGGCAAACTTGATATCTCTGACCATTTTGGGTATATCTGCTAATTTGAAATGTTTTTCATGGAGCCTTGATGTATTACCAATTTAAAGAGATTTTGGGTTTGTTTGTTGTAATTTTTTAACAGTATATCAACTGTTACAGTTATTTAATACAGAGATTAGTTATTTTTTGTAAACATATTTGTCTTAACATTTTCTACCAAATGACAAAAAAATCCTCATAGAATTTTCTTTTTGTGATGGGGTGGGTCATTTTTCAACGAGTCCGATTCCGTGAATAACTGTCTGAGAAAAAGTTCAGAGTTTTAATAAAAAGCAGCAAAGTCCCCTGAAAATAAAAGAAAAGATTTCCATTTTTAACAATTTAAACTGATAATATATACATTTAAAATAGACTGTGTATGTCTGTTGATTAAATTTATTAAATAACTTTAGGCTAGTATTTGTTCATTGTTGTGAAGTATATATAACAAATAATTAGACCTAACTTGATCATCTTATGTTGGCCTTTTTGCTTTGTATCAGATACTTATTGCACCCACTGTACGTGATAAAATGTAGGTTAAATTCATTTTTGCACCCCAGTCGATGAAATTAAGGGAAATTATCCTAGAAATAAAAAAAACAACCTATAAGTGGCAAGGTTTGTTTTTTGCCACCTAACAACCATCTAGGTAATCTCAAAAACAATCTCAGTAAGTTTGGATAATTTTTCAAATACCAAAAAAGGTATATCTACTTGGTGGAGCACAAAGACAAGATGGGCACAAACACAAGATACGCACAAAGCCAGTTTTATGTGCTTATCATATCTCTAGGCTTTTTATAATCAGTATTACCTTTCACCTAAATGAGATACTCCCCCAAGTTAATGAGCCTCATCTGCCCAAGACAGCTGAAAGTGAATGTAATGGTTTTGACTGGGATTTGAACTTGTAATACGATTCTAGAATCCAAATATTTACCACTGCTCCATCCTTGCTGCTCTTCAGATACCAAAAAGGAATTGTTGACCTACAATCTTTTTTCAAAAATCTAAACATATATAAATCAAACTTTGTGTTTCTGTGTTTGTCTGTGAATTTGTTCCCTATGAACTCCAAAATAGCTATCTCTATTTTCTTGAAAATTCACGCAATTGTGCTTCATGTGTCTGGTACTGGGAGTGTTCTTAGATAGGTGTTATTTTGAAATGCCCCCAATAAGTATCAAAAATCAATAATTGAAAAAATTAGCTTCTAAAAGTAAAAGCTCTGTTATGATTAAAAGTAAAATCATGAAAATTGCGAATATGAGTGCATAACTGTGCCGTTGGCCAGTTGTTACAGCATTTGTTTCACCTCGTCATGGTCTGCAGGTTCGAATCCCACTTGGGGTTTGGAATGCTAACAACATTACATCTCACTGGTGAGGTCCTATAAGATTGACAGCTGTCTGGCACTATATTATAAGTTATGCAAGATTTTTCATTTAATTATAATGTTATAATTTGAATTAAATGTATATCTATTTTTGGCCATACTTAAAAATTTTTGAGTTGCATTAGCAACACTGGCCCCTGCTCTCAGTGTGATTATACAAATGTTAATACTCACAGCAAAAAAACATCCAATAGCTATGTATGTGAGAGACAATTGGAAACCAACATTATCCATCAAATAGCCACTTAGACTTGGACCTATAAATTCCCTGAAAGAAAATAATTTCAATTAAAATCTATAAAAAAAATAAAATGGCTTTAATTCCTTTCATTTTTTTCAAAATTACCCCTCCCACCAAAAAAATAAAATAAAATAAAGACAATTTAAAAAAAAAACACAGGCAATCCATTGAGAGAAAACACAAATTAAATCCTCTCAAAATTTCAAAATTACTTCATAAATATAGAAATAGGAAATTATTGGCAATGAAAATCATCAGAGAATAGTAATACCTAGTAAATTGTGTTTGAGTTCTAGAAAGAAAATTTGTGGGAAAACAAGAAAAATTACCTTGTATAAACATCTATTAAAAATTATATTTACTATTAAAGTGTATGGGAAATGATGTTTGATATTAGAAAGCATTAGAAATGATATTTATTATAAAAAAGCATTAGAAATGGAATTTACTATTATAATGCATTAGAAATCTTGTTTGCTGTTAATGCACAAGAAATTATATTTACTGTTAAGCGCTCAACATGTTATCCAGAAAATATTAATTTTTAATATAAATGTTAATTTACAGATAGCTGTTAAATATATGATAATGAGACTAATTGAATAAAGTGTGATCAGTGATTAAATCCAACTATGACGAAATTAAAAAGATCATGGCATTATCAATTTTAAATCTATGAATAATAACTTACCCACAAGCATACATTGAAGTCCAAATACCAGCAATCATTGCATGAGTTTTTATTGAAGTTACAAAGCCAGCATTTCTGAAAATAAATTTGTCAAATTTCAAAGAGTATAGAGAATTACAGTAAATATGCTGTGAAATATTGTTAGATAATCACTGCTTCTTGGCCCATTTGATGTCACAGGGCACAACAAGAGGCTATATCAACTAATAATGGAAAATAAACCTGAAGCAAAACCTCATTTGCTTTCTCAACCATAGAGTTCTGTTCTCTTGCATGGTACTAATTCCTACTTACACCGTGTCCTAAATCTAACTCACTTTTAACTATAACAGTATACATGGCTTGTAACACTATTATTGTCACAGATAGAGACAGGATTACAAAAAATATAATTCAAATACATAACCCTAATATGCCACAGTTACAGGCAGTATCACAAAAACAATAGTCCAATTACATAACCCTAATATTGCCACAGATACAGGCAAGATCACAAAAATAATAATTCAAATACATAACCCTAATATTGCCACAGATACAGGCAAGATCACAAAAACAATAATCTAAATAGATTTCACACACAAAAAAATTGTCAACTTACTCTGCCTGTTCTAAAAGCATGTCATATGTTGGAACAACTGAGAGACTCACAGAAATACCAAGTACAGCAAGGCAGACAATGTTCAACCAAAGGTAGCTAGAAGGAAAAAAGAGTTATTCTTAAAACATTATAAACCAGAAAACATACTCTTTCTTTGCTGGGCATAAATATTTAGAAATTCCCGCAGAAGGCATATAATTTGACATTTTTTTTATCTACAACGATGAGATATTTTTAATTTCTGAAATTCGAGCAACTCGTATTTTAGATTTTTGTTCTCATCTCCATAGTTATATCCACAACATTTTCACCAATCAATGTGACCTTTGTTGTTCTTTAAGTGTCACTGACAATTATACAACACCAAGCTTCAGTGAATGCAATGAGGCTAGGACCCATTTAATGACTACATTCTACTGTTGTCCAATCACTGAAGAGATACTGGAAATACTGATCCAAATGAGTTCCCATTCTAGGTGACATTAGAGCTTCAATGTATTATTTTGTGCAGCAATCTTCGAATTAGAAATCTTTCTTAATTTTAGGTTAAGTTTTGTATTAGGTTCCCTTTTTTTTGTAAATATCATTGTAAATGCATTTTATACATTGTCTTAAATACTTGGAGGTTTAAGAATAGGTTCAGACCTAAAAATGAAATTTCATGTACGATCAATTAAGTTGTTGTTTTTTTTTCCTTTACATATTATAGTTTTTTGATCATTTAATGCCGAAAACAATCTTTTTTTATTAATGGTTTTTTTTCAATACATTATTTGAATATCACAATTCAATTTTGGGGGAAAGTAGAGATTCATACCTTGCTCAATGGTGTTAAACTGAATGCATAAAAAGCAGAACAACTAGGTTTTGAATTTGTGTATTCCAATTCCAGAGTCAAAGTGTGTATCAACCATCCCAAGTAGACTTCACTATATAAACAATATTTTTTATGTTATCGCCATTATATATTTAGGTTTTAAGAATAAAATTAAACCTAGGTGTCGTAGATATGCATTTTAGGAATAAATGATAATCTCAATTCTTTAAAAAATGGAGAGAATACTAACTTTTCTTGTATTTTCAAAATTGGAGAAGGCCCAAGAAAGAGCAAAGAAATTCCCATTAAATAAAAACCTGGGATGAGCAAGTTTTTCGTGTCAGACTAAAAAAGAAAAACTAAAACTGAAATTTCATAAACAATTTTTATAATTTATATCAAGTCAGATCTTAGAATAAAAAAGAACAAGTTTATGGGAAAAAAAACAAGAAGATTTTGGTTGTTTAGACATTTTAACCATCATCAGATGGATTGACTGATTGGTTTATTTTACAGCATATCAATCTTTTTAGTCATTTAATGCCGAGAACAATCAGCTTTATCGAGCACCTTTTTTGTCATCACATTGTTTTTGAATTACACAGGTTGTGCTATTTAATCCAAAACTGGAAAAAATATGGGAATTCATATCTTTACCAAGGGCATTCGCCCGAATGTTTACATAATGGAAAAATTGGGATTCGAACTCATTAATTATGATTCCAAAGTCCACTGTCCCAAGCGAACTTCCCCTAACCTTCACCAGAAAAAAAGGTTTTGGTTGCTTATATTAACATCCCACCCAATTTGCCAACGGGTAGGCAGTTCGACTTCGGAATCGTAGTACACAAGTTCGAATCGCAGTCCTTCCGTTTGCATTCATATTCAGGCTAATACCCTTGGGAAACGGTATGAATCCCCACTTTCCCTCCAGCTATGGGTTAAATAGCGCAAACTGTGTTATTAAAAAAAAACAAAAAACTGTTTATCAAAAATAATTGTTCTAGGCATTAAATGACCTAAAATGGTTGATAATGCCATAAAACACAAACAAACTCAATATTGTTTTGGTTTTTATTTATTTATTATATTCTTCTTCTTTCTTGTATTTAGGCAAGCAAGCAGTGGTGGTGATGTCCTGTGAAAATGAACATATGCCAGAAGACTTGATCCTAGAGCCAGGACTTGTCATGATTTTTGCTCATGGTGTCGAATGAAGTAAATAAACTTTTATTTTTTTCTCCCATAATCCTCTATTTTCTCCCTATTTTAAAAATGGCTCCTATAAAGTGGTGTGTTCCCAAATGCATCACTGAATTCCTAACCACAAACAATTTTTTTGTACAACTATTTTTTGGACTGCTGTCCTCATCCTTGTCATTGTTATCTTCACAATCCTTGGGACGAGGCTTGATAATTTGTACAAGTATTTTTTGGACTGCTGTCCTCATCCTTGTCATTGTTATCTTCACGATCCTTGGGGTGAAGCTTGATAATTTATACAACTACTTTTTGGACTGCTGTCCCCATTCTTGTCAATGTTATCTTCACAATCTTTGGGATGAAGCTTGATCATTTGTACAACTATTTTTCGGACTGCTGCTGTCCTCATCGTTGTCATCGTTACCTTAAGAATCTTTGGGATGAAGCTTGATAATTTGTACAACTATTTTTCCGACTGCCGTCCTCATCCTTGTCATTATAATCTCCACAACGTTTCGACCGATGAACTATTCGGCTGTCTTCAGGTGATCTCGAACCCGGCAACGTTCTTTTCATAATCGGGAGTCACAGAAACAAAATCTGTTTATTTTTATGGATTTTTTTTTACTTCTTATTTCTTTTTTGTTTTTTTGTTTTCAGGCATTTTCCGTTCCCGAAATTCAAACACTTTTGCCGAACGAAAGCAAAAAATTCTCCAAAGCAAATTTTCATTTTTGCCAACTTATGAAATCAGTGGAAAGAAATCCAAACATTTTACAAAACTGCACCAAGAAATGTAAGTCTTAAATTTTCAACGTGTTTCTTTGTTGTGCTGGGAAAAGTTAAGATCCCAACGGGGGCTGCCGAGTGTCCCAAAGTGGTTGGGGCGCGTTTAGGGGGGGGGGGGTTGCAAAGGATTGCCCTTTACGACCCAGGCCACAAGGGTCCGGTAAGTCTCACTCAGGAGTTGAAGTGGGTCGGTCGGGAGCAGTCACAGAGCGGTATTAACAAACTACCCACCGACCACCGTTGACTCGCCACAAAAACTAAGGTCTGGTTTGAGGCTGCCTGTTTTATAGTAGAGAGGCAGCCTCTCACCACTCCCCAAGGTTCTATATAATCACTTCGGAGTTTTCACTCTCCTTCCCC
>JAYKTE010331426.1:0-11107 GCA_036873565.1 Xipholeptos notoides | reverse complement strand
TGATTGTTTAGTTAATTATATATATGCCTTTTTACTTTTGCGTGTGTTTATCTAGATGGAAAGAATTATTCGCGCTTGTGTATACGTTTGTGTGTGTTCCTCTCTGTCTTTATCCATCTGGCTGTGTTCCTTTGGGTTCATATTGTTTGTGTGTGTGCCTGTGCATGTGGTTGTGTATAGATCCTGGGGGATACGTAGTAAAATAGATAAAGGCACTCAGTTTCTACAGTTAATATATTTCCAAGATGTAAAATCTCTATGGTTAACTCATGGTTAACAGAACGAGGGTAGCCCCATGTATTGAATAAAGGTTAGGGCAGCTGCATGTATTTGTATTGGATAAAGGTTAAGTTTGAAGTTCTGTGAAGACTGCAGATAACGATATAAAGGTTCCAAAGTTCGACCAGCTGAAGAAAACCGTATGGTGCATTGGTCGAAACGTTGTGAAAAGAAACAATGACAAGGATGAGGACTAAAATCTTTTAAAAACAGACGTACAAGTAGTGTGCTATTTGTAATGATTTATGATGATTTATTTGATGCCCTGGATAATATAAAGGGTTTATATAGAGAACGAATAGACTCCCGAGAATTCTTGTTTTGATTGGCTCGTCTGGTTTCATCTGCTTTGATTGGCTTGTCAAAAATATTTTCTTCTGATTGGTCGGTTTACAACTCCGTCTGCACAAACGGGGGATCTAGACGCGTTGGTACGTTTTTACAACATGCATTAGTTTCTACAGCAATAGTTTAAACCAATGCACTACACTTTTTAAGAAACAATTCCTCACTTTTTCAGAAAAAAATATTTGCAGAATCAATTCTATTCTTCAATAATCACGTATTTCACATGCATAACATTTGTTGTGGCAAATCTTTTCGTGATACTCCAGTAGACTCCACTCCATCCCAGTCAAACACTGTATGGTGCTACTTCCGGCATCAGTATAATTCTCCAAACATCTGACGGTGCCTTACGAAGGAAGAGTGACAGTAAGTCTCCTACGGCATTTCAGGGTCCCTTGCAGTCGGCGACTGCAAGTTCTTCTACTCGATCATGATTACTGCGGTATTTTTTTTTAACGTTTTTCTATTTCTTTTTCTATTTCTTCGCCCTCATCTTTTCCTTTTCTAATAATTCTTCTGCTTTTGTTTCTTCGTCTTCTTCAGGTTTATATTCTCTTTTATCTTCTTTTAGGTCTATCTTCTTCTGTTGCTCTTTGGTTTAATTGCCTTCTTTTTTATATTTTATTCTTTCTGTTTGTTTTATGTCGAGTCTTTCTCTGCGCTTTTCATAGATGAACAAGTTAGATGACAGTCATTAATCAAACCGGAAACTTGCAGAAAGAAAGTATTTCCGGTTGCCATATTTGAAACGTACCATCGGTTATCCATCATTTGCTGTCAAAGGTTTTTCCCTTCGTTCATTAACCTATGTTATTTGTTTTTCTTTTCTTCTCTCCTCTTTTACCGACATTAACCACTGCTAAATTACACATCAGTATTGTTTTAAATAAACATAAAAAGGTAAATTACTTCTAATTCCTAATTTAAAGTAATTCAACTGTTACTTAATGCTTATGTGACGTTTTATCTGTAAAAGGACTGCACTCGGCAGCCACAGCGATGGTCGAAAGTCTTATCATCCCGTACCATAAGGTAATAAGAATATTTGAGGAACAAAATTTAACCAATGTAAACCCAATAAGCTTATAATTTTTTTGATAAAGAATTTTAAGCTCTAAACATGTTATGTTTTAATGAAACCATCATTGATAACACTGAATATTGTTGCAGTTGAGTTGTAGTTGGAAATCTTGTTTGCAATTTGTTTGCATCTTTTTAATTCATTGTGTCTGGGTTAAGAGTGGAAAGAATCTAAGCAATTTAAGATTCATTTTCATATCGATCTAATTTTTTATTCTTCTTAATACAAAAACTAATAAAATTAAATATTTTTAATCTGTTGGCAAGTGAAGCAATAAGTATTCCAAATATTTCACTTTTTTATATAGATACCATTATTCATTGGAATCGCAAGTGTTCTTTTCTTTTTACACAACAATAGAATAAACTATTTCATTGACAATATATATCTCAATTTTGATATAATACATAGTATTATGAGGTTTTAGTGGTGTGATTACTCAATAGATTGGAAATAATGTATTTCTATTAGAAGGATGAACATTATATAAAATAGAAATAAATAAAAAAAACTGCTTTTCTTTCTGAAATAGGAAGACACAAAAAGTAGAAATAAATCAAATGAAACCGTTGATTTTTTTTTCATTATCATTGCGTGAGAATATGAATAAATGCTGAGAGGTAAAGAGAGGGGAGTTACGCTAAATTGAGACCGTCAAGAATTACTGTCCAGGTGAGGTGTCAATATATCTGGCTATTAGCCAATCATCTCTTCAGACAAGTCAGGTTCCTTCTCAAGGTCGACCAAAATATGTTGTGCCTTTTAACACGCGATATGAAAAACAAGAGAAAAAAGCACACACACACACACACACACACATACACACGCACACACACACATACACACACACACACACACACACACTCAAGCCCCCACGAATACTAGAATACACACATATACACAGACCTGTATGCAGGCGTACATACCCAAACACGACTATGAATACAGACGCACACACAGACGAACTCGCACGCATATGAATGCAGACACACACACGCATAATCACGCACATACAACTACAGACACACTTACAGGCTCATGGAGGCAGTCACACAAGTGCACATACACATCAAAGTACATGTGCACTCAAGCACCCACATATGCACACCTTGCACACACGTTGTGGTACCTGAACAAAATTAAACGTGTTTTGTTGTGTTAGTGCATGTCATATTTTTCTTTGCTATTAGGTGGGTGAGTGACTGTGACTTCACGGTTGTTGTTTACAAAAATTTGACTCGCTTTCGACCAAAGACTTTACGTCTATGAATGAAAAAAATTAATTTTGTGTTTTTTATTCACTGATTTTATTTTAGATTTCAATAATAGGTTGAATCTTCTTGTCTTCTAAATTGAAAAAGATCTTCATTTTTTAAACCTTTCGCTGTATAAACGGCTTAATCAAAATTTCTTAGTTTTAGAAATGGTTGTTGTTCATTAAAATTGAGTTACTTTAATTCAAGAAAAATTAATTCCACAAAGAAAGAAAGAATTATTTACCGCCATTGAATTTTATTTGTTAAGAAATTTTACTTTACCATTACGCACCTATCTTGTGAAAACGACAAAAAATTGGAAAATGTTTTTATCAAATTGTTTTTGCATTTACTTAATATTCCAATTTAAATATAGAAAATCTGATTTTATAAAATACTCTTGAATCTACAGGGTGATCAATATTTATCGTTACAACTTCAAATAACTGTATTTGGAAAATGAAACGTACAGTTGGAGTAACACAAGTAAAATATTGTTACAGAATGAATATAAATTCAGTACAAATACAATTTATTCAATATGCTTTCCATTCGAATCAATTACAAGCTGAAGTCGTGTAATATAATTTTGGTCCTATGCAACAGACGCCTCGAAAATGAGCTGCACCAGTTACAAATCATATCCTGGGGCATTTTATACCATTCTTTTCGTAGTTTCGTCTTCAGTGCCTCCAAACTTTTGTAATGTGTTGCTGAGATCTTGCTCTCGAGGTACCAAATTGAGAGAATTCAAATCGGAGGATGAAGAGGGACTACTCCTCTTTGGAAATGAAGTTGGGAACATTGGCTGGTAGTCATTCCTGCATCGTTTTAGCTCCGTGCGAGGGTGCAGAATCTTGTTAAAACGTCCAAGGAAGGGTTTTGGAAGTGTTCCTTTGCCAAGGGTAACAATGAACCAACAAAGATGTAATTTTGGTAATTCTCTTCGTTCAGTTTGATGTCTTGATCAACGAAAGCCAGAGAACTTTTTCCAGATTTGGTAACGGCGCCCAGAC
The DNA here is from genome assembly GCA_036873565.1 of Xipholeptos notoides. Lineage (NCBI taxonomy): Eukaryota > Metazoa > Mollusca > Cephalopoda > Idiosepiidae > Xipholeptos > Xipholeptos notoides. The sequence continues at coordinate 7,127 of JAYKTE010331426.1, read as the reverse complement.
CATCATTGACGCCGCTCCTTTTGCCCGGGTGACTCTTCGAGGTCCTACCTCCTCCATCACATGACCAAATTCGATCATTCTGGGGATTTACATGGCGTTAAAAACCGAATTTCTTTTCGTCTCTGAAAACGAGGTTATGAAGTATGCCTGCCTCAAGGCGGGAGAGAAGAATTCTGGCTTTAGTTAAGCGTTTCTCCACAGTTTTGGTCAATAATAACCGCTTCTTCACGTGTTCGAATAGGGACATCTTCAGGTCTCTACGAAGAACCGTAAACATGGTCCCATATGAAATATACGCCTATTTTTCTTTTTTATCTAATCGATCTATATTCGTAGAAAATTTGAATGGTGTAGCTTTAAGAATATGGGCGTGCATAGGTGACAAAATTGTGTCATACAGACAAACAGGCCCACAGTAATGCTTTTAGAGTTATAGATGTCTCATAGATAAATACTATTGAAAAATCTGGTTTGGTTAAAATAATTTGTTGAAAATAGTTTTTTTATATCTAAAATGACTATTCTGTGTTTTAATTATTCTTGTGTTTCTAAATTGTGTTTAATATTGATGGTTCCGTTTAACATTATCACCAAGTTATGGATGCAGTTTACATTCAATATGTCTTTTTTTTTTCTTCGATAAAGCAAATCTATTATCACGCAAGATTATTCCGCGCCTACGAGATAACAAACGCAATGAAAGCGAATATGTAGAAAATAAATCAGGAATTTTTTCTGTCTTTGTTAGACAAACAATAATGTTTGTGGTTGGTGATCAGCCTTGTAGATCCCTTGGCTATTGATCCCTTCTCTTCCAAAGGTAAACGAACGATCAAGAAGGAATTAATAGATATACTGAGCAGAAGCCAGTTCGTGGCTAAACGCGAGTTTGTGAAGGAAACTTCAAAGCAGCGGTAATTTGTTCAACAGAGAATGTTAATAGGAAAAGGGATTGAATTTGGGAATATTGTATAATTCATATAAAACAAAAGTTGATTGCTCTAATATTCATTGATATAGTAAAAGCTTCCAAAATAACTGTCAGCAGTTCCTTGGAAGTCTAGTGTCATGATGTTGCTCTTGTTTGTAAGTACTAGTATGTCATCATCGTATCACAGATAGATGGAGGGGGTTGATTTTTATTAAACACTTTATTTTCGACGTCCGACATATAGAATTCGCTAAATGTAGGGCAAAGTGGGGATCCCATAGTGACTCTGCCTATTTCGTTGTAGAGATTGCCGATGGGGTCGGTGTAGGGAACTTCTGTGGTGCAGGTTATTAGTATGTCTTTTAAAATAGAGAGTTTGATATTAAGAAGTTAAAACTTCCGACGTTGAAATTAAGTGGTTTAAAGTTGATATTAAGAGATTTAAACTTTACATGGGATTCTAGAAGAAACATTCGGAAAGTAGAAAGGATACTCTGCAAAGAAGATCGACTTCATACGTCGTTGATGTTCAACGGAACCTTTATAAACAACCACATACATATATTTTTTTTTGTAGCTTATGTTTATCCTGTATCCAATCCATCAATTAAATTATGAGCCTACTAACAGTATAAGTTTACAAATCATAAATTAATTGATATGAATAAAAGTATATATAATTCATGGACGGAGATAGATGCACTTTTTAAACATAATTAAGTACAATTATGCATATTTATCAAATATTAAATTCCTAATTATCAATATGTGATTTAAAACAATTGAACAAGAAAATACATAAAATTAAATAATTTTATTAGAAATCAATAAATTTTATTGCTGGGGGGGGGTTATTATTTATTTATTATATATATATATATTAGATATATATATAATCATTATATATATATTATATATGTGTGATATGTAGTCATTATATATATGTGTGATATGCATTTATTATATTTTATGAGATGTATTCATTGTGTATGTATATTTATATATTTGTGATATATATTATATAAATATGTGATATGTATTATATATGTATATTCATGATATGTATTGTTTATATATATGTATTGTTCATATATATGTATCTATGTATTCATGATATGTATTTATTAATTTTATATATTTTTATGATATTCACTGAATATATTTCATTACATTAATTGTTGGTAATAATTGATGTATAATTATATAGTTGATGTTGATAAAAGTGTGTACGCACTCCAACATTTCTGCGAATATTTCTGTATATCATTTTATGGGACAACACTAACAAAATGACACTCTGTTCAATGAAAAGTAGTCTGTGTGGACCCTATGTAACAGTTAATTTATTTTCCCCTCAAAAATAGCTATTAAAAGCTAAAACCCTGGCAACAAAAGTGAGTACACCTCCTAAGAAACTACACCCTTAAATATCCAAATTGAGTACTGCTTGTCATTTTCCCTCTAGAATGTCATGTGACTCATTAGTGCAACTAGGCCCATGGATACATAGGGAGCAGTGTGTTACATTTTGTAGTGCAGCTGTCACACTCTCTCATACTAGTCACTGAAAGTTCCAGCATACCACCACATGCCAAAGAACTCTCTGAGGATCTTAAAAGACTTATTGTCATGCTACATGAAGATGGCCAAGGCTACAAGAAGATTGCCAAAACCCTGAAACTGAGCTGTAGCACATTGGCTATGATCATCCATTGTTTTAAAAGAACAGGGTCCACTCAGAACAGACCTCGGGTAGATCGTTCAAAGAAGCTGAGCGCATGTGCTGAGTGTCACATCCAAATGCTTTCTTTGAAAGATCCGCATAGCAATGTCAGCATTGCTACTGCGATTAAAGAGGTGGGTGGTCAGGCTGTTTACGCTCAGACCATACGTTGCACTGTACATCAAAATGGTGTGTCTCCCCAGGAAGAAGCCTCTTCTGAAGATCATACACAGAAAGCGCACAAACAGTTTGCTGAAGACATGCTGATAAAGCTCATGGATTATTGGAACCATATCCTATGGTTTGATCAGATGAAGATTAATTTGTTTGTTTCTGGTGGCCTCAAATATGTGTGGTGGCAACCAGATGAAGAGTTCAAAGATAATTGTGTCATGCCTACAGTCAAGCATGGTGGTGAGAATATAGCGGTCTGGAGTTGCAGGAGTGCTGTAGGTGTTGAAGAGTTACATTTTCTTGAGGGAAACATGAACTCCAACATGTGTGAAATACTGCAGCAGAGCATGACCTCCAACCTCCAGAACCTGGGTCGCAGAGCGGGGTTCCAGCATGACAATGACCCCAAACACACCTTAAACACAACCACTGCTTTACTGAACAGGCTGAGGATAAAGTTTATGGACTGGCCAAGCGTGTCTCCAGACTTGAGTCCAATGGAATATCTTTGGGGGATCCCCAGGTAGAAGGTAGAGGTGCACAAAGTCTCAAATATCTGCCAGCTCTGCAATGTCACCCTGAAGGAGTGGAAGAGCATTCCAGTGGCTACCTGTAAAGCTCTAGTAAACTCCTTGCCGAGAAGATTAAAGGCAGTTGCTCAGGGCTTGCCTTTGACCCATTAGCCACTATTTTTCCAAATTTTCAATAAAATTGGACCATTCACTTTGTGGTCCAAAGGGAACAAACTCAAACACATACACACAAGGTTCTATTTATAATATGAGTATGTACATGTAAGATATTACACACATATACATATAGATATATTGATGTTGATATATATTTAATACATATATTTATAAATATATATATATTGTTGATGATGTATATATATATATATATTCAATATATGTATATATTGTTGATTGTAGTATATTTTCTATAGGCCGATCCCTAATATAAAACTAAAATAAAATACATGGTTTTGTGATTGCTTGACCAAGTATATATCATATATATGGTGATTGCCACTTCTTTATAGAAGAAGGCCAACCCTAATGATATGTCGGAAATGTAAGCGTTGTCTGTACAGATAATTAACGCGATTTACAACACCTACAACACGCTCTTAATGATATGCAAAGTGAGATAAACACACGCATAACTTGCCTTGGTGCTTGCTTGACCAAGTATATATCATACATACATATATATATATATATATATATACATACATATACACACCCACACACGTATATATATATATATATATATACACATGTATATTTATGTGTTATAACCATATTTATTTTTTTAAATAAATACGGTTTGTTTCTGCTCGCATTCTCACTGCACGTTTTTATATATTTAGATTAATTCTTTGCAAAAATTTAAAATGTCTATCTGTGTTAAAACATGTGTTGCAGTTGCATGTGTGTGTGATAATCCTGATTTGTTTTTACTCCGGATCACTTTGTGTGTGTGTGTGTGTGTGTGTGTGTGTGTGTGTGTGTGTGTGTGTGTGTGTGTGCGCGTGGGTACATACATTAATTTCACAATTTTTACTCCCTATTTTTACTATTTTTTTTAGCTGACACTTTCCTATTTTTCACTTTGATTTAACTTAGTTCCCCCCACCATGTCTTTTAAAGCAGTAATAATACAATACAGTCCTTTTCAATATATCCTTTCTTTTTTTTTCATCTATTTTTATTTATTCATTTAGTTTGTTTGTTTTACATATCGCATACGCATCAGTGTTGGTTTCATATGTGTAGATACCGTTTTTCGTTTAGCAATTATTCCTTTCTCTCTGTCTATTTAAAACTAAGCTGAAATCTTTATCTTTATTTCGCACACACATACTCGCCTCTCTCTCTGTGTCTGTGTCTGTGTGGTCGTCTGTAGCAATATTTGAGGAGTAACTATATAGTTTTATCACAACCAAAAACTCCAACACAGCAACCACCCAAACCACTAAGAGAAAGGAACTGTTTTCGTTCGTTTGTATGTGTTGTGTCACCCGTTGTGGCTACTATACACGCTTCTTCCACTTAGACTATTATTCCTTAAACATTATTCATATTTGTCTATCTATCATTATTATTTATTTATTATTATTATTATTATTATTATTTATTATATCATCTGGACGTTTCTTTACAGTGTATTCTCAACTCCTGCGGGATAATGAAGATTACGGCAAATAAAACCAGATGCACAAATGCATATTCGCCTAGAGTGAGTAATACGTTATATATGTATGTGTATATATAAATATAGTACAATTTACGTCTTTCGTTTGAAAAGTGTGTACTTTTTGTGTGTATTTTGTTGCTTAGTAATTTGTGTTGTATATTTGTTGTTACTTTATTTGGGGAGCGAGACACCTTTAGCTGCATATTTTTTTAATATATAGGTCTCTATTGTGTCTGAAGTTAAGTTTTAGTTTTTCATTGAAAATATAATTTGTTTTTCTCAAGACATTCTGATGTATGTATGAATATGTCAGGTTAGGTTTATGTATGTCTAGATGTATGTGTATAAATATAGAAATATTTGTATAGATATATGCATATGTGTATTTATATATTATATTTACTTGCTCGAGCACGAGCACTAACCCAAGTTAGGCACAAGGCCATTTGTATATGCTCATTAACCGTGAGCTTTTGTAATCAGTGTTACCCTTCACCTAGATGAATTACTCTCCCGAGTTAACGAGCCTCTACTGCCCGAGACAGCTGAAAGTGAATGTAGTTGTTTTGACTGGGATTTGAACTCGTTTAATACGATTCCAGATGTGTATATATATATGTGTATGTGTGTATATATAGATATGTGTGTGTATATAGATATGTGTTGTTGTTGTGTGTATGTATATAGATGTATAAATCTGTATGTATAGATGTGTAAATATATGTGTATATATATAAATGTATATTATATTTATGTGTGTGTGTATACATGTATATACATATGTATATGTTTGTTTATATGTGCGTATATGTTATGTGTAAATATATGTGTATATATATAAATGTATATTATATTTATGTGTGTGTATACATGTATATACATATGTATATGTTTGTTTATATGTGCGTATCGCCGTATATGTTATGTGTCTCTGTGTGTTTATATAAAAATGTGTGTGTGTAAATGTGTATTTCTCTGTGAGGAAATTTTTTTAATATTCATAGTTAAAGTGCTCAATATCAGTGATATAGCGTGCGTGTGTAGATAAACGTAACAGCTTTTGGTGACTGTTTGTTTCTCGCCTGTGCTTTTGTGCCTAGATAACTACGTACATCTTATGTAATGTATAGATATTTGTATAAATAAATCATCTATATGTGAGACGGACGGAGATTTGGAAAACTGATTTTTATCTGGAGGTATAATCAAAATTCATTTAAAGCCCTCTACGTTATGTTACTTACGAGATTTATATCAATATACGTAACATTTTTTTTCTTAATGTCTTCGAATTGAGTCTAATTAGTTTTTTAGCCACAAAAAAATAATCTAATAATGCGAGGTGTGTATTAAGAAAAAGAAGTCGAAGAAACCAACAACGTTCATGTAAAAACGTGTATTTTTGTATATCCGTGATGTGGATGTGGTGGTGGTGGTTGGTACTCAGGGATCTGTCACGATTTACAGGATTTTACACAAATTTAGTTTTTTTTTAAATTCATATTTAATTTAACTAAATTTAATTAGATGGTTCTTGCTGATTATAATTGTTGTGTGCCTTTTGCGTGCGCGCGCGCGCGTGTGTGTGTGTAAGGGGGTCCTACTAAAAATAAAACCTGGGGAAGTGAGGAATCATTAATATTTCTTTTTTTCGTTGTTACAAGTTTTTGGAAATGTGTGTGTGTATGTGTGTGAAGATTGGACACACATGCTGACACTCACACACGGTTAATGCTGACTGATCTGATACATTTATTTTTGTCATAATGTCTGTATAAGTATAGGATCTGATTGTTATTGTGATGTCTAATGGCTAACAACGACTACCCACCTCCCGATTGTGTATGTGGTGACTGGTGTTGTGGTGCTCTTTGGTGTGCGTGTGTACGGTGTGTGTGCGGTGGGTTTGGGTTGGTGTGTTCCTCTCTGGGGTCCGTACACGTTACACGTACCTGTGGTGTGTTATTTGTTCTTGTTTTATTTTTGTTTTTTTAAATAAATATCTAACATGTTTCTTTTTGGTTTCCAAGAAATATATATACAAACACACACAATATATATATATGTGTGTGTGTGTGTGTGTATAATTGCGATATAAAA
>JAYKTE010331315.1:0-11107 GCA_036873565.1 Xipholeptos notoides | reverse complement strand
GTTAACGAGCCTCATCTGCCCGATACAGCTGAAAGTGAATGCAATGGTTTTCACTGGGATTTGAACTCGTGTACTACAAAAAACTATATGTGGCCAAAAAAGGAACGTTTACCAAAAATGATTGCTATCAGCATTAAAATGACCCGAAAAAGGTTGATATGCTGTAAAACACAAACAATCAAGATGTGTTATTTTGAAAAGTCGTCAAAGGTGAACTTACCTGCACGTAGACAATGTGCAATGCAAACGGAAGGAGAATTTGTTTCCGGAAAATCTTTATGGTGTCCGGCTAACTCCCTTTTAGCATGAGAATCCCGGAAACATCCGAGATACAAACCCGTGTTGTTGCCTGCAATGGAAAGGAAAGAGGAAAAAAATTACTTTCATGTTAAGTCAACATACATTTCAGATACATTTATCAAAAGTGAGTGTTCTCGGCATTAAATGACCTGAAATGGTTGATATGCCATAAAATAAATCAGTGACCCGATCAATCATTAAAAATGATTGTTCTCGGCATTAAATGACCAAAAAGGCTGATGTACCATATAACAAATCAATGACACAATCAATTATCAAAAGTGATAGTTCTCGGTATTAAATGACCTAAAATGGTTGATATGCTATAAAATAAATCAGTGACACAATCAATCATTAAAAATTATTGTTCTCTGCATTAAATGACCTAAAAGGCTGATATGTCATAAAAGAAATCAATGTCTCAATAAATCATAAAAAGTAATTATTCTGGGCATTAAATGACCTAAAATGGTTGATATGCCACAAAACAAATCAATGGCTCAATCAATCATGAAAAGTGATTGTTTTCTGCATTAAATGACCTAAAATGGTTCATATGCAGTAATACACAAACAAACAAACAAACATACATACATAAATATTATGAATGACTCGAATCTAAATATGAAGTTTGATCCATGTCCAAGGAACCTACATCTAAAATTTCAAATGTTAATACCCAAAATTGTAGGAGTTTGGTAGAGTTGTAAAAGGTCAAATTGTTGACCTTTGACCTCTTGCCTCCCAATTTTCGCTCTCAACAATGGTGTAGATTAAGTAGTTGATATTTTTGTTTTTTCAGAATAGAGCGGTTTAGATTTAAGAATTGTAGAATTTTGTTTGGGTTGGTATTGCTGAATAAGCCTTTCAAGTCATTTGATCGGTAATATTTTTAGAGAAGGGAGAGGTTTAAATTTTGGTGTATAGTCTTATTTCTTTTAAGAATTGTAGAATTTTGTTTGGATTGGTATTGCTGAATAAGTATTTCAAGTCATTTGGTCGGTAATATTTTTAGAGAAGGGAGAGGTTTAAATTTTGGTGTATAGTCTTATTTCTTTAAAGAATTGTAGAATTTTGTTTGGATTGGTATTGCTGAATAGATGTGATTTGATTGGTAATATCTTTATAGACGGAAGAGGTTCAAATTTTTGCCAAAAAAATGGACAAATTTTTTTTAAATCCCTGTTCTGAAAAAAATACCTGAAAACATTTTTTCCTTTAATAAAGTATACAAAAACCAAAAAAAAAGAAAGAAAAAATATAAAAAAGAAAAGAAAAAATGTAAAAGAAAAATAAAGAAAAGAAAAAATATAAAAAATGAAAAGAGAAAAAGAAAAGAAAAAGTAAAAATAAAGAATGAAAAAATGAAAAAGAAAAAAGGAAAGAAAAAAAATGAATGAATGAAATTAATGAAAAAAGAAAAAAATGAAAAAGAAACAAAATAAAAAAACAGAAAGAAAAGAAACAAAAAAAGAAAAAATATAAAAAATGAAAAGAAAAAAAGAAATAAGAACAAAGAACAAAAAAGTAAAAATAAAAGAAATAAATAATGAAGAAAAAAGGAAAAAAATGAAAAACAAAAGGAAAAAATGAAAAAAAGAATCAAAAACACAAGAAAAAAGAAAAGAAAAAAAAACGAAAAGAAAGTTAAAGAAATTAATCAAATAGAATAGAATTTTTTAAAAAATCCTGTCATGAAAAATGAACTAAAACCACTTTTATTTCTTTTAATAAAGAATACAAAAACCTAAAATGAAAGAAAGTGAAAAAAATCCTCTGAAACTCCATTTTTCATTCATTGAACAAATACGTCATAAACCAGTGAGTGATGACTGAGCAAAAAAAAAGTCAGAAAATAAAATAAAACAAAATTTCAACCAATCGAGTTGGGACAATAAATCCAAGGCCAATTTTGATTGGTTCATTCTGTCAAAACGACTCAATATGGCTGACATCAATCCCACCTAATCCCATCATGCACCTGATAGAGCTTAATTAGTTTCCAAAGATTGACCAATATCTCACTCAACCATCAAAATGGTCAGATAATCTTTGCGTGGGGGGGGGGGATCAAAATGAAAAAGAAGGAAGAGAATAGAAGAGAAGAAAGTTGTACAAATGAAAACAGGGTTAAGAAGAGAGATATTGAATACTAATAGGACTCATGGAAATTCCATGGTGGTTGAAAAATTTTGAATTTTAAAACACACATGACCAAAAAGACCCTTCTGATCACATGAGCAAACAATTAGAATGAGGTTGTCCTTCAATAGAAAAATCAGTGGAATATATTTCAGATCAGATTGTGAAAAAAATATTTTAAAACACATTTCAGAAAGAACCTTCTGATCACACAAGCAAACAATTAGAATGAGGTTGTCCTTCAGTAGAAAAATCAGTGGAATATATTTCAGATCAGACTGTGAAAAAGTATCTTAAAACACATTTCAGCAAGAACCTCCTGCTAGTTCTTAATATATGTAAGATTACAAGAAATAGAACAATGGTGATGTACAGTGTATCACAAAAGTGAGTAAATTAAGGACAGGTATTCTAAGATGAATTCTGTATCTTTGCTGTCAAAAATGATATGAATTTTCTCTTTGAAAGGTAGAAACAAAGGAGGAGGAGGAGTAGGACGTTTGGCAGTGGGTTAGTAAGTAACCCAACCCCATTAGAGGGTAGATCGAGCATCTATGCACGGAATTCAGTTTTAATTTTTCGTTTTTTTAGTTTTTTTTTTGTTTCCTTTGATGGCATTAAAAAAGATCAAAGGGCCGGTTCATGTCACATTAACGAGAAAAAGAATATATTTTTTTTTTCATGTAGGGTGGGGCTGGGGTTCTAAATTTAAGAGATCAATTTATCTGTCTGCGATGATGTGATGCGTCTAAATATACACATGATTCAAAAGCGAAACCATTTTCTGAGGGAATTCGATTTGGCCCAGTGGATAGGCAGTCGGACTTCGAAATCGTAGTACACGTGTTCGAATCCGAGTCGTTCCATTTGCGGCCATATTTTTGGACTAATACCATTGGGAAGGGTAGGAAAAATCACCACCTACAGCTATGGGCTAAATAGTACATATTGTGTTATTAAAAAATATTAAGAGCGTACAATTAAGAACATTTACCAAAAATGATTGTTCTCGGCATTAAATGACCTCTGTTATGGATTAAATACCGCATGTTGTGTTATTAAAAAAACTTAAGTGTGCACAAAAAAGAACGTTTATCAAAGAATGATTGTTCTCGGCATAACTACAAATTACAAGAAATGGTAAAATCACAAAGCAGTCAAGTAACAACAAGAATATTCTTTAATAAAAGCATATTCTGGTCACCCTACTAATAACTAAAGAATTAAAAGAAATGGTAAAACAGCAAAATAGTCAAGTCTGTGACAGGAATATTCTTTCATTAAAGCATATCATCACAGCCCGACTTCTGAGCCTAAGTAAGAATTCTAGTAAGAATTCTCCTCCAAAGACCTTTTCATGGAACTGTTCCTCTGAGCCTGGAAGTCATAAATTTCCAATTCCTTGGTTTCTGTCGAATTGAACATTATCAAAAGAGATTTATCGACTGACTAGCATCGGTTCTAATCTGACAGGGGCCATTGTTCCTGACTCGTCAGGCATGAACAAATCAAGAGGGTTAAGCAAACTGTCGACCATGGAAATACAAAAGAAAGCATGGAAAGCCCACTTGACCCAGTCGGACTTTGAAATCATAGTACGTGAGTTCAAATCCAACTCGTTCCATTTGCGTTCATATTCGGACTAATATCCTTGGGAAAAGTGTGAATACCCACATTCCATCTATTCATGGGTTAAATAGTGCATATTGTGTTATTCCAAAAACTACGTGTTGACAAAAAATAATGTTCATCAAAACTTGATTGTTCATGCATTAAATGACCTAAAAAGGTTGATATGGATTAAATAGTGCATATTGTATTATTCAAAAAACTATTTAAGGGCCCAGTACTGCAAAGGGGCCTGCCCACCTGGTTGCTAATCAAGGATGTCCTCGTTATACACTCTAATACCTGCATTCTGACTCTGGTCACTTCGCTGACAATATGCTTTTAGTAAAGATTATTCTTGCCACAGACTTGACTATTTTTTACCACTTCTTTTAATTCTGTAGTTATTAGTAATAACTACGGAATCAAAAGAAATAGTAAAATCGCAAAATAGTCAAGCAACAAGTAGGGCTCTGACAAAAATATTCTTTAATAAAAGAAATTTGTCACAGCCCTAGTAATAACTAGAGAATTAAAAGAAATGGTAAAATTTCAAAATAGCCAAGTAACAAGTAGGGCTCTGACAAGAATATTCTTTGATAAAAGAATATTGTCACAGCCCTAGTAATAACTAGAGAATTAAGAGAAATGGTGAAATCGCAAAATAGTCAAACAACGATAATAAATAAATAACAACACTTGTAAAAGATGAGGACAACAGTTCGTATAGCATGGTTCCAGGGCAACCACCCTACAAGCAACCAGTTCACAAGGAATTGGTTTCATGCCAGCAGCTCTGAGATATGATTTTGAATAGGAGGTGTCATTCTCAGGACCAGAGGTGGGTTAGGCCGTCAAAGGCCAACCAACCAACCAACCAACCTGACACAACCTTGATTCAAACCACTTCCTTCTTTTCCTACCCACTGCCATCCTCCTACCCAGGTACCTCTGTCTTTTGTCCACTGAGAAAGCAAAATTCGTATCAGCCAATGGGAACTCCTGGTGGGAGAGATGACAAGAAAGGCCATCAAAGGTCATGATTGGAAATGGAACACAGCCAAAACGATGACCCCCAAAAGTCTTGGGAATCGGACAGGAACTCAGCAGGATTCTCTTTTAGGTTTTTAATTCAACTAGCAAATGATTGAAAGGAGTCTTTAAACGTGTGTGTGTGTGTGTGTGGGGGGGGGTCTTGGGGTGAAAAGCTCCCAACCTTGGAAAGTTAACATTCCAGTTAGGATTCAAAACTGACCTTGTGCCTAACTTGGGTTTGTGCTTGACCAAATAGATATATCCATATTCAATATATCATCTAGGTAAAGGGCAACACTAATTACAAAAGCCTAGGGATATAATGAGCACATAAAAATGTCCTTGTGTCTAACTTGGGTTTATGCTCAGTGAAATAGATATATCATCTAGGTGAAGGGCAACACTGATGATAAAAAACCTAGGGATATGATATTTACTTGGTTGAGCACCAACCCAAGTTCGGCACCAGGCCATTTTTATGTGCTCATCCCTCGGCTTTTTAATCAGTGTTACTCTTCACCCAGATGAGTTACTCTCCCGAGTTAATGAGCCTCATCCGCTCGAGACAGCTGAAAGTGAATGCAATGGTTTTCACTAGATAAAGAGCCGGTAAAACTGGAAAGGGATGTAATGAGCACATATAACTGGCCTTGTGCCTAACTTGGGTTTGTGCCCAACCAAGTAGACATTGAAGAGCAATACTGATTACAAAAGCCCAGGGGTGCAATGAGCACGTAAAACAAATGCACACTGTTTGATCAATGCATCTTCCAGACTTTATTAAAAGTGTTTCAGATAAAGTTGTTCTCCTCAAAATGTAGGGATGATACACTTAGGAAAGGTATGAATCCCCACTTTCCCTTTAGTTACGGGTTAAATAGTGCATACTGTGTTATCAAAAAAACTAAGTGTGGACAAAAAATAATGTTTATCAAAAATGATTGTTCTAGGCATTAAATGACCTTGAAATGGTTGATATGCCGTAAAAACACAAACAAACTGAAAACCATTTTACTAAACATTTTTCACAAACATTATTTATTTCCAGGAACCAAAATTCTTGTTGTTGATTCCGATTTAGATGATGAGAACTCTGAGAAAAAAGACACAATTCAGTTCCAGAATAATGGTAAGTAGATATGATATTTACTCGGTCGAGCACCAACCCAAGTTCGGCACAAGGCCATTTTTTATGCGCTCCACCCTGGGCTTTTGTAATCAGTGTTACCCTTCACCTAGATGAGTTACTCTCCCATGTTAACAAGCCTCATCTGCCCGAGACAACTGAAAGTGAATGCAATGGTTTTGACTGGGATTTGAACTCGTGTACTACGTATCCAAAGACCAAGCCTTTCCCACTGCTCCAACCTCGCCGCCCTATGGCTAAATGGACAACATTATTCGTTATTAAAATGACAAATTCATAAAAACAAAATAATTCAACATTTTTTTTAATCACTTACCTAAGGAGGTCCTGGCGACAGGTATTTCGTATCCAATAATGTAAAATAAAATTCCATAGGTGAAAAATAAGTCCCAATGAAAGGGGTGGCCCCACATGGGCCACATGGCTGATTGACACTAATGATTGATCAATCAGAAGACAAGTTCAGTTTGAAAAGTCTCGCGTGTAGTGATCTGGATGTTTCCTCACACTAAAGCCTGTTAATTGGACTCCGTCCTAAAAGTAGAAAAAAACAAATCAAATTTAAAATTTAGGTTTAAAACGAAAATTACATTTTTTTTTTCTTAGAAAAATAACAAATAAACAATAGCAAAATTTGTTGAATTTGTGGACTATTGTTCTCATCTTTATTATAATATATATGGACGGAAAGAAAGGATAGGAAAGAAAGAAAGGATATAAAGGGGAAAAGAAAGGATAGATAGGAAAGAAAGAACGAAAAAAAGAAAGAATGAAAGAAGAGAAATAAAGGAATGAAGGAAGGAAGAAGAATAGAAAAAAGGAAAGAAGAGAAAGAACGAAAATAAGAACGAAAGAAAGGACTAAATAAATAAAGAAAGAACGAAGGAAAGGAGAGAAAAGATAAAGAAAGAAAGAAAGAATGAAAGAAAGAATGAAAGAAAGAAATTAATAAAGAAAAAGAAAGAAAGGAAAGAAATAAAGAAGGAAGGAAAGAAAGAAAATACATAATACAAATGATTGCACATGAGTTTGAGTTTGTTTGTGTTTTACGGCATATCAACCAGTTCAGGTCATTTAATGCCGAGAACAATCATTTTTGATAAACGTTATTCTTTGTCCACACTTGGTTTTTTGAATAACACAATATGCACTATTTAACCTATAGCTGGAGGGAAAGTGGGGATTCATACCTTTCCCAAGGGTATTAGTGTGAATATGAACGCAAACGGAACGACTGGGATTCGAACTCGCGTATCACGATTCCAAAGACCGACTGCCTACCCATTGGGCCAAATCGACTTCCCCAACTTGGGATAGAACGGGTTAAAATCCAAAGAGTTATATCTTTAATGAAAAGCTAAGCATTTTCATCATCTTTATTTATATGAGCAAGAAGAGAAACATGGCAGGCAGGGCAATCTGTTGGTTGCTGCTAACAAAAACTGGGCAATGTGCCACATAATGACTTAAATGTCAATCAATAGAACTAAACCAGAAGATAAAAAAAAAAAAAAAAAAATATTAGAAATAAATATCTTTCATTTTCTTGAGAGAGAGAGAAAGAGGGATAGAGAGAGAGATAGAGAGAGAAAGAGACAGAGAGAGACAGAGAGAGAGAGAAAGAGACAGAGAGAAAGAGACAGAGAGACAGACAGAGAGAGAGAAAGAAAGACAGAGAGAGAAAGACAGAGAGAGACAGAGACAGAGAGAGAGAGAGAGAGAGAGACAGAGAGAGAGACAGAGAGAGAGAGAGACAGAGAGAGACAGAGAGACAGAGAGATCTTCGAAGAGATAGAAAACAAAACTCCAGGAATTTGAGTTCATCAAAATTATCTGAGAGATAAGGAAACTGTGGTCTACAGGTATTATTTTGTTTTTAGACAAAAGAATTGCTAAATTATGACATAGGCACTTACAATTTGGATAGATCTTATTTGAAATTCAACCACCCTTCAGCCTTCCTCAGTTGTCCTAAACTGACTCCTATTGTTTTTAGATCTATCTTGTTTTATCTTTTTTTGAAAGGAGAATGTAGTTTTAAATTTGCAGATGAAAAGTGTAAAATAAGATATTTCTGGCATAGTCAAATATATTCGGTAGCCCCAATAATTCATAAATGCTTTAAAACTTGTCCACCTAGTTTTTATGGTTTCATTTCAACAAAAGATTATAAAGCCTATCAATAACATGAAGAGAAGTTTAAAAGTTCTGTATGATCAAAGAAAATATCAAAAAGGAAACTCTCAAAATATTTACAATTACTGCTCCATTTTGGGTCAGGTTTTCTTGCCCCTTATAGAAAGTACATAGCCCACTCCTAAAGTTTAAATTTTACTTTCCAAGTAATAACAACAATAGATATTATTCCTCAAAATAAAAACCATTTTCTAAGACTTTTCTGCCATCGATCTGCAAGCTTTCGAAAGTGGTAAAAGTACCATTCAACCGGGTTCTAATAAAGAATTCTTGATACGCTGTCCTCAAACATTAGTTTTTGTCCACATGTAGTTTTTTTTTTAATAACACAATGTGCACTATTTAACCCATAGCCGGAGGGAATATGGGGATTCATACCTTTCCCAAGGGTAGTATCCGAATATGAATGTAACCGGAATGACTGGGATTTGAACATGAACGCTACAATTCCTAGGTCCGACTGCCTATCCACTGGGCCAAATCGACTTCTCCTCAACCTAATGAGTAAGAATGAATTGTGAACATAAAATCTTACATCTAAATCAAATTCAAAATCATAGACAACTCATTCAATTCTCAGGGTGATTGGTGGGGGAAAAGGATTTTAACAGTAAAAATGTATTCCTAAATACGGGGCGCAATAACATCAGTCAGAGTTGCATATAAATCGAAATTTGAATATCCTAAACTGGCTTGTTTAAGATACAAAAGAAAAGGCAAAATGTATTTGGTATGCGATAAAAATCTTTTCTTGTTCAAGTTATTTTAGTGTCATGACATTTTATTTTATTTATTTATTTATTCATTCATTCATTGCAAGTTGTTTTGAACTATGCCACTATTTCAATGAATGACTAATGCATTTTTTGATCGAAACAATTTTAGTTTTTAAAATCTTTATGCAAGTTAGTAAAGTTAATTCAGGTTTTATATTAGAGGTTATTGTACAAAATGCTGGTCTTTTTTTTATTTTATTCACTGAACTTTTCAGTTTGGGAATTAAAAATAGATAAATAAAAAAGTTCTAAGACAAATGACAAACTCAATCTGAGTGAAAACAGAGCAACAAAATTTTATCAAGATAGAATTTCTCGATGGAAACGTCACTTGCAGAAGTGTATTAAGTTAGGTGGATCTTATGTAGAAAAATAAAGACAAATGACAAACTGAATCTGGGTGAAAATTTGACTACAAATTCATTTTATTGATAATGTGAAAAAAGTTTAGTTGAAAACATTAAATACTAATTTCAAATGTTGTGGGTTGTTTTTAATGAAGGCATGTATTTCACCATTCACCGATAAAGCATTTAATCGCTATAATTTTCCAACTTTTATAGTCATTTCCTAAAAAAAAATGGTAGTGATTTGGAAAAAAATATTTGGAGTCAGTATTTATTATGTTAAACCCTATCATCACCCTCGCCTTGCCACGGTTCCAAAATCGACCTGCCCTAATGTATATCCTGTTTACAAATTAGAAAACTTAAGTCTTATGAATAATGGTATTGTTTAATTCCTGATTTGAATATTTTTGCCTTCCTACTAATGACCATTTTCTATGATTCCACTTCTGAACAAAAGTTTCTTTCAGTTCTTTAGAAATCTTGGAGAGGGAGAATTATGAAGAACTATTTACCAAATCTCTCAATCTCATTTTAATTTGAACTTTTTCTTTTTCTTCTTCTGGCTCTAAAAACATTGGTGACTGATGTTTAGTAATTGGCAGTAAGACTTGTTTGAATAAAAATAAATGTGATAGGATCCTGTGTAGTGGTCACTTTAGGTTATCCCTATTCCAAACAAAATTTAAAAGAATCAAATTTGAATGTACACGCTACCCCCCAAAAAAAAACTAATTTGAACATAAAAAGCCCTCAATAGGTTAACAGTCCAGACAGTTAATGTTGTTGGATGGTTGGTGGGGTCGGGGAAGAGATTTGCTCGAGATTTTCCGGAACTTCTCGGCTTGTTACCTGCGATGACATAATCAGTGATATATAAGGGGTGACACATGGGCACGGAGTCAGGAGTCGATGTAGATGGTGATGTAACAAAGATGATCAACCTAAAAAGCCTGTCTCCATGTTGAGCTATCTTTGATTTCCAGCCCAGAAAAACAACTTTGGCAGCCAGCAGCACGCAGATGGAAATAAAAAATCAATTACCCTCAGAAAAGAAAGGAACAGTGGTAAAAAGATATGTGACACAGTAAAACCCATTTCGGGCAAGCTAAGGAATTCCCAATTAACATCAATGCTGAGCTCCAAATGGTTGAACGAAGACCTTGTTACGGTGCAAGAAAGTCATAAGAACCTAAAAACTAATCACATACAGACTTTCGTAAATTATACCCTGTTCCCAGTTTTACATCTTCTGAGTCCCAACTCCTCCCCCCCCCCCGTAATATGTACCCATAATATTACAATTATTCATACTGGCTACAAATTAGCCACAAATGTCCTTGGATTATAAGAATAAGAAATTAACAAAAAATGACCGCTGTGAATAAAGGGAATTAAATTTTGTATGAATCTTCTTCAAACTGAACCTTTCAAAATAATCAACTATTCTTTCCTAAAAAAGCTTTTATACAAGAGAGGTGAAATGTTAACATTGCCCTCAAACACCCACTTTATTTATTAGATCTATTTTAGAAGATTATACACACACACACACA
>JAYKTE010331204.1:0-11107 GCA_036873565.1 Xipholeptos notoides | reverse complement strand
CTTCCTCCCTTCGTTACTTTCTTCCTCATTTCCTTCCTTTTCTCCACCCCTTCTTCTTCCTTGCTTATTTTTTTTCTTCTTTTCTTCCACCCTTTTATTTCATCTTTCTTCCTATCCTGCCTTCTTTCTCTTCTTCCCTACACACTTCCTACTTTATTTTACCCCTTTCCATTTTTTCCTTCTTGTTACCAGTGTTTCAACTTTCTCCACCCTATCCTTCATCCAACAACCTTCACCAGGGATCATATTAGCCAGACACTTGACCGAGTAAGTCTAATAATTCGAAGTAATTAAAAACAAATAATCAATACCGGTCGAATTAATACACTGTT
The DNA here is from genome assembly GCA_036873565.1 of Xipholeptos notoides. Lineage (NCBI taxonomy): Eukaryota > Metazoa > Mollusca > Cephalopoda > Idiosepiidae > Xipholeptos > Xipholeptos notoides. Next base: position 10,775 of record JAYKTE010331204.1, on the reverse strand, counting down.
TTCTCTTCTTTCTCTCTTTTTTGGCCCTTTTATTAGGCCCCTGCTTTTTTTTTTTTTTTTGCTTCCATTTTATTTCTCTTTTCCTTTTTTTCTTCTGCCTATTTTTTCGTTCTTTTCTCTCTTTCTTCTTTTTTCTTCGCCTTCTTTTTCTTTTTCTTCTCATTTTTTTCCCCGTTTCCTTCTGCTTTACTCCTTCTTCTTTCTGCTTTACTGTTTCTTTCTTCTGCTTATTTTTAGTGTGTTTCTTTTTAGGTCTTTTCTCTTTTTCCTTCTTCTTGTTTCCCATTCTCGTGTTTTTTCCCTCCTTCACTCTTTATTCTTCCCCTTTATCCTTCTTTTTTCAATTTTTTTATTTTTTCTTCACCTCCCTTTACTTCTTCTTATCGTCACCCGTATTGGTGTCGCCATCTCTTCTTTGAATAACGTAAAATTATGAATAAGTGTTTTATTATATTTTTATTCGTAGAGGTCTCTTTATATTTGCATATAATGCTTTGCTTTTTTAATCTAGTCTACTACACAACCCAAAACATCCAGCTGTCGATCCTGGATTCAATTATTCTATCAACCCTTTTTTACTACTACAAATATCATTTCAAAATTAATGATACCACTTATTTTAACTTTTAACTCAAAAGGTTGAAGAACTGCAAAACCCGGATTTCTATCATAAAAATAAGCTGCCTGTTGTGCTCCAGAATTTGTTTTTCTGCATAGTCACCACTATTTTCTATGTACTTTTGCCAATGACGAACAAGGCGGTCCATTTTCGCGTCCGCAGCGCGTTTCATCCCTCACATCTATGTCGCCACTCTCTAATCGACATCATCTCCTAATTGTGCTGACATTAACTGCATCGGTTTCGTAAACCTTCAAAAAGTGCCGATGAATTTTGATCGGTTCAAATATTTTGCATAGAAGAATTAAATGACGCATATCTGCTTCTGATGTATGTCAATGATTGGGTTTGCTTACTTAGAATTTCACATCATTAACCTCTGTAATAGGGAGATTAAACTTTCAGGTCATGAATGCATATGTTCAGTCATCAGAGCAATGCAATTTTCAATCTGTTCTTATCCATTCAGACAGAATAAAAAGAAAGAAGGCATTACTTTTAAAGTTCCTTGTATTCTGACATACCCTATAAAAATGAATATAATATTTTCAGTGTGATAAAAGTAACTCAGAAATACTTGTACAGATATTGGTTTAAATGAGAGAAAACTAAAGAGTAGCCAAAATACGGAAAACATACTGCTCTGGTAAAAAGAAATTTGCAAAACTATGTAAAAATATATAGTTTCGGATATTTTAAATCTGTTCCAACAACAAAAATTGAACTTGAAGCTGTCCTCCAAAGATCTTTCACTTCTATTAGATCTAATCATTTAATATCACTAATTGAGTTTAGGCCAAAGCGAATAAAACTTAAAATAGAGGAATGTACATAAAGTATTGAATTTAACATCAAAATTTAACATACATCATAATAAATATTTTTTTACTTTGAAATAGTTTAAATTATTTTAAAATGCTAAAGCAAAAATATTTATATTTTATTATCGATAACTCGAATTTTTATCGTGTTCAAAACCTTTTAGTATGAGCTATACTAGAAAAGGCTACAATTTAACCAGATATATATTCCAATATCAGTAAACCCTTTTATTGTAACCACAGTATATCACACTAATCATAAATAACTGAACAAAATATAACCACCATTTCTTTAAATTATACAAAGAAAAATATTTTATATTCATATATAGTAGATATATACAAATATGTTGTTATTTGGATGTTTATTTTACATAAAACGTGAAAATTGTTAAGTTGGGTTGTTTTTAAACAAACTATTCTTCTTCAGTTTGATAAGGTTTTATATTTTAAATTCCAGCTGACTTGGTTTGATTGAAATTGATTGATTCATCAAACCTATTAATTTGCAAGCAATTATTTCGCGAAGAATGATTAATTCATTAATTAGCAAATGGTTTCATTCTCATGGGAAATAAACACCTGGAATATATTTCGATCTTAATTAGATGCATTCAAAAATCAATTAAACAGTCATTCAAAAACGGATTGGTCGAATACGACAGTATTTTGGATTAGATGCACCATATTTTCGTTTAAGGTCATAACAAACATTTTATGTAGAGATACATCAGTTTAAATCAATCACTATTTATTTGTTACAACAATTGTAATAAAAGCCATAACTGTGTAGAATAAGAATATTATCAATACCTTTTCAAAGAATGCTAGCCAGAATGTGAAAAAAAATCAAGTGACGGAGATTTGGTACTCAAACATTATGATTCCATACAATAAAAAATACATGCTTTACGTACAGGGATTTCCCCTTTCATTCTAGACATAAAAGCCATAGTTGGAAAGAATAAGAATATTGATATAATATCTTTCCCAAGAATGATAGTCAGAAAATAAAGAAAATGAACTGATGGAGATTACGATTCCATGGGATACCTACTGCACCTACGGGAACTTCCCTTTTCGTTATTTCGATCATTTGGAAAACTGCTCAGGTTTAATAATGTACGCATGTGACACACTTAAACGCGTGCGGGGTTTCTTCGTGCAAGTCTGCGTGCAACTTCCTAAAAAACAAATAGTGCAGAAAAGGACGTGGAAATTGAATATTTCAAGGTGAAAACATTTTCGAAAAAAACCCTGAAAAATCATTAAGTAGCTTTCCGAAAAAAAACTTAAACAAAAGAAACGAAGATGGCAAGAAAGAGAAGAGGCTATGGGCTAGAAAGGGGAAAAGAAAATGGGTATGAGAGCAAGAGAGAAGGATCATAGAAGGGAGATATAGGGATTGAGAGAAAAGGAGGAGACACAAGAAGGAGAGTGGTTGAGAAAACGAAACGGGTGTGTGATAAAGAGTAGATGAAAGAGAGTGGGTGCAGTCGAATAAAAATAAACCAACGATAAAAATGAATTTGAACTAATGCTATTTCACTTTGCTGTAGAGAAAAAACTGTGTGTGTCTGCGTACGTGCGTGTGTGTTAATGTGTGTGTCTATTTATGGCGCATACCGAAAATATACCTTTTCTTATATTAGAAAATTTAAGTCAAAAGAAGCTGCTTTCATTTTCATAGTTTTCTATACAGTTTTTTCTGTTCTTTTTTAAAAAATCAAAATTTCTAAGTTATTGATACTATTATTATTATTATTAGTAGTAGTAGTAGTAGTAGTAGTAGTAGTAGTAGTAGTAGTAGTAGTATTAAAGTGAATCCTAATGTATGCGAGCACCTCTAATGCCATAAAAAAATCGGTCGTATGCGATATGTGGTCGTTTAGTAAAGGTTCATGCATGATCAATCTACATTCGTCAGTGTATAGAAAACGGTCTTTAATGACAGTTAGTCCCTGATAAAGAAAGTCTAATATAGTAGAATTTACTGTATTGTTATTATTGTAGTTGTTATCCATTTTATTTAACCAGATTTTTATCTTCTGCAATCGAGAAAAGTTCCGTTGCTGAAATGGTGGATTCCACATCTCAGCAGACACTATTTCCGACCAAATATTCAAAATCGATATCTACTAAACGTTTTCATGATTTTATTGGTAACTACAAAAATATCAAACCGAACTGGCACAGTTTTAGTCAGGTTTGATAAACTTGGAAAGAAATGCTGTCGATAAAAAAAAAGATAAAAATTCTTTTTTCCAATGCTTTCATTTCATATGTTTGTTTTTTATCCCTTTCTTCTTCTTTTTTTCTCCTACACATCCTGAGTTCTTGTCTCTAGATTAAGAATGATCTCTCCACACTACTCTCAAATAAGACAAGAAACAAACGCAATTGAAGTTTGAAATAATACTTGTTTGGAGCGCCCTCCAGCTACAATGTTTCTCGATTGCCATTATAATTTTATGCCTCTTAAATCGGTAACAGAGTCCGTTCGGTCTACTGTCTTTCGCTAGTCATAATTGGACCTAGATAGATTGAAACATCTTCTCGAATGGATTCTGTCACAGATGTCATCTGCAGTCGACCAGAATGTATTTTTCAATCGTGCTGGATAGAATGATTTGAAAGAATATGATTGTAGATGAAGAAGATTTTGAAATCATGTCATTTCAAAATTGCCATAACTATTTGTGACTAGAGAAGGGAAAAACAGAAAGAATAAAGTAAATTGGTAAAGAGAGAAGAAAAGAAGTAGATTGAAGAATATTTAAAGAAGAAAATTAAGAAAAAAGATTAAGAATTATGGAATGACAATATGATAGCAGTATTGATAATAATAATAAATAATAATATGTTAAGTGCAGACTAGACTCATTGTCACTCTGCATTCGGAAGATCTTAGTGGAATCTAGATTCTGCGTGTGACCAGTATGAGAACCAATACTAGTGATATAATAAAAAGGAGGGGAAGAAGAAGAAGAAGAAGAAGAAGAAGAAGAAGAAGAAGAAATATCAAAAATAAGAAGGAAGGAAAATTATTAAAAAAAACGTGGTTTAAAGAAGGCAAATGATCAGGAAGACAATAGAAGCAAAACTAAAAAATAAATATTTTAAAAAAGAAGAAAAGTTGATAATCGAGACGAAAAACGAAGTTAAATAAATACAACAAATATAAGGGTATATAAAAAAAACGTGAAATCAATGAAAAATCTTTTCAAAAGGAGAAAGAAAAGCAAGACAGAAATGAAAAGAGAAAAAAAGAGTAAGAATGAAAAAGAAGAAAAAAGTAATTTCTGATAATATGAAGAAAAAAGTACAATTGTTTTATTAAATGGTGTAAACCACGTTGTTCTTTCCTTCGAATCAAAAGCAACTAGGTTTTATCAGGTTCTTGATGCCATTGATTACAAGTCATCATATGGGCTAGCTTGTTTTAGTTTTTTGCCTCTGTTACCTGTATAATTAAATCACTCTGTTTGTGAATCTAAATTCCTTGTATGTTAACACCAACCTTCAAGAACGCCATAAAAACTACAGACTTGGGAGTCACAGAAAAATGTTGTGCTAATCTATTGTACAATTGTTATTTATATACAACACTAGAAGTATTTCCCGGATAGCGGAGACTTGCTACTAAGGTAGTTTAGAAAGCCTATTACATAGGAAAGCAGTACCGTACATTATGTTTGTAAAGCGGTAAGCGCTTTTCCAAGTGTCAATTCAAATTGAAACTAATGAAATGTAACTTTCCTTTGTTCTATGAAAATTTCGATAGTCTGAATCAATGTGCTATGCAAATCTCGGTAGTCTAAATGATTTGGTACTAGCTTTTGTGTTCTTTTTGATTTTTGATTTTTGTTTTCCCAAATTCTGACCCCTTAGTAACTATTTTCCCGGACCAAAAACAAATATAAAGTGTTCCACGGGTCTGAGGACCCAATATATTAAATTTCAAGTGTTTAGACCCAAAATTGGCGGGGTAGTTTGGTAAAGACCGAAACGCTCCTATCTTTCAAGTTTTACCCTTTTAGCGGCAGAATTTCCAGCTTGAAACTGATTAAAAAGTATTTTCCAGTTTTGAATATGAAATTTAAAGCCTAAAAACCAAAATTATCAGAGGAGTTTGATAGAGACTGTTTCCCGCACACATATACACGCACATTTATATTGATATACTGATTGTCGATTATTGCTTTATTTGTTTGTTCCAGCGTGTCAAATGCTAATATAGGAAAAACACTAATAAACATTTAAAAAAATGTTACTTTATTTCTGTTTTGTAATTAAATCATTCAATGGTCGTCAAATATTTCCTCATAATGATGCGTGTAACTCTATATATATATACGTTGCTTTATACAAGGTTTAATTCGTAGTCATTAAGATCTTTCACGTTCCATTCTGGTAATAGGTACAATAAAATCAAGAATACTTTCAACCGATTAATATTAATACCTAGTGTAGATTATGATATAATAACAATCTACCCACGTACATAAAATAAAGGATTCAGTTTGTGAGATTATCTAGTAATATCTGTCGAAACTTTGTGTAAATAATAACAATAATAATAATCTGAATAATACTATCATTAATTCTTTTCTACAAATCTGAACAAATAAAAAACATTTTATATATAGATTGCCAGAATTTATTAGATGAGTTTAGAATATTATCATTATTAAAGTTATTTATACTTCTACTCTTATCTTTATTAATATCGTCACAGTGGATATCGATTTTATTCATTTATTAGATGAGTTTTGATTATTATCTATATTCAATCCATTCAGACTTCTACTCACATATTTATTGTTATAAGTTTTTATTATTATGTTTATTAAAGCTATTTCGACATCAAGTTATGGAGGGTCCGCAAGGGTCCTTGGCTTCGCCGATATATTGTAATGAAAAACAGTTAACAAATTAATTATTAGCCTTAAATGGAAAATTATTGAAATGTATATCTATCAACCGTCTCTTTCTCTCTCTCTATCTATCTCTATATCTATAACTATTTATATATCTATTTATATATATACATACATATGTGTGTGTGTGTGTGTGTGTGTGTGTGTGTGTGTGTGTGTGTAACATTTGATAGAAGCCTTCAGCAGTGGCGTGGCAAAGTGGGTGGGAGGGGAAGTCCGTCCGGGTGGCACGTGGATTAGCATTTTGAGGGTTTAAAATAGAAAATAGAAAAAAAAGAACTAGTTAATTTAATTAAAGAGATTTTTTTAATAATTTGAATTATTCGTTTTTTTGTGTTTTTTTTTTTCTTTGACGACAACTGTATATGTATACGAGTACTGTAATAAGGTGAAAGTCTAGGACTAATAGCAGCAACTTAAAATTAGATCTTTGATTGTCGTTCCATGAAAATGAATATTTTGAGGGCTTTTGGAGATTTTGAAAATTAACGTATTATCAACGGCCAACGGGGAGGAGCAAATCTTACGACCGCCTCGGGCGGCAAAAAGAGTTGCTACGCAATTGGCCTTCGGGACCACTAGCATTTCATGGAGTGGTCGCAAGGCTCATTCTGCGGAGAGGGGGGCACAATACTGCTAAGCACGGCACTGGGGGCAAATAAAAATATAAAAACAAATATCAATACAGGGCTGATCCATTTATGCTTCTAGGTGTGTTACTGTTGTGAACCGAATCAAATACAAACAAAGTTGAAACCCGTTACTGATTCCTACCAAATATGAATCAAATGTCTTCTTTTCACGAAGAGAAAGAGAAAGTTACTGATTCGTTCAATCTCTTCTATCTCCCTCCCGAAACCAAACAATCGACCCCTTCTTCCCAATCTTCCTGCAACCTTATGAACCTTTCCTCGCGGAGTCTTTACCCGATTTTCCATCTCGGTTCATTTTGTTTGCTATCATAAATCATGTTTGCATTTAATCGCGCGATGCACGAATCATTGCAAATTCCGCCGAAACGCAACACAACACAACGCGAGGCGACATCTGCGTCCGTCAATCAGAGACAACATATGGACATGATTAAATATCACATAGACTCTTGTTAAAACGAAAAGTCCTACACATTTGTTTTAATCTGTGGCGTTAACTCAGGTAAAATTAGCATGTATAAAAAAGGGAAGAACGCAGTAAATTGTGTTTAGCCATTCATTTTTTTCTTTAAATTGTAATAAAGCAGCGTCTTATTTGAGTAGTTATCGTCACTAGCAGAACCTGTGGAAATTCCACAGTAGTTAAAATATCAGAAAGTAAATCTAACAATCTTAAATTTAAACAAATCCTGGGAAATAGTTCAAAACTGCAAATTAATTGTTTAAAATTTGTTTAGAATTTTTATTAAAAAACATTCTGATAAAAATGGCTTCAATGATTTTTAAAAGATAAAGAGTGACTTTAAAGAGACGTAAGGTGGTTGCCTTTGATATAAGCGTTACACACAAAATAACACACACGCTATAGTATTAATATATAGATAATATCTACTAGAATACTCGTGTCGTCAAAAATGATGCTATAGAATATTAATAAGATACTAAAGAAAACACAGTAAATTTGTATTAAGAATGAAATAAGTATGACAAATAGAATATATATATATATATATATATATATATATAAAGTTGAATAGTATTCTCTACCGGGTTTGACCATCAGGATATTCAGGAGAATACCTCAATGTAGAGAGTCTGGCATCAAAGGGTAAAGGGAATTTACAGATATAACAGATATATAGGGAATAAGAGATAAAGAAAATTGAAAATACAGAACAAAAACAAAAACAAAAGATATTGGAAAAGTGGTTGGAATAAGGATTGTGGGTGAGTGAGGAGTTGAATGGGAAAACATTCTGATTGTGTGATGAATTGTAAGGAAAAAAAAGTATATATAATAATATTAATAAGAAGAACAAAAATAAAAACAAAAATAGATAAGAATATAAGATAAATATTTTTTCAAAAATTCAAAAATTAAAAATTTCAGTAAGAGTGTGTTAAATGAATAAATGAATAAACCTACTAGAAAATAATGATCAAATAAAATAATGATAATAATGAGAATGATAATAATAACAATAATTTATTATATATGTATAATATGATATATATATGTGTGTGTGTGTGTGTGTGTGTTTGTGTGTTCGAAGTACTTTTAAAAATGAATAATTAGTATCTAAATAAATTTTGATTTAATTTTATTTGATCTCATCCAAATCTTTCAAACAACATTTGGATATTTCGTGACTGTCTTTGAAAATGTAATGCTAAATATGTACGTACATTATATTGATTCATGCAGTCATATAATTATGTTTATCTTTTGTGAATATGTGTACATATGTGTATAGAAAGCAGGGTTTATTTTCAAGAAATTTTCTTTATGGTTTTCTTCGTGTACAATACTGCACGCATGCGTATGACTGAACGAGCAAACGTATGTGATTATCTGGCCGACAGTTTTTGGCGGGAAAACGCGTTGAAGTGGAAAAATGGTCGCCATTAATTCATAAAGCAAGAACAACAGCAGCGATTATAGTGAAACGCAAACGAGGCGATGAAATCGAGGGGAACGGCCTGTGAGCAAAATCAACTCTTTTTTTTTTTTTTTTTTGCGTAAAAAAAGCAAGAAATAAAAAGCGTTATTCGTAACATCATATGCCACCATTATTAAAATGGCGACTATCAGGAAACGATTTTCAGCCCTTGAGGCCTTAGGCAGGGCGAAGTGCAAATGTGGAGGGTGGATATATAGTCTTGGGTGTGGATTGGATGTTTTTGAGTAAAAGAAGGCGAAGAATGGCCGACAGAAGAAACAAGCGATGCGTTCAGGAATCATTAGAAAAGTTAATAGAATAATAAGAAAACGGAGAAAAAACGAATGAAACTGGAAGCCAGGGGAAAATAAAGCAAAGAACCAATATAAAAAATTATAGTAATAACAACAACAACAACAACAACAATAATAATAATAATAATAATAATAATGGTAATAAAGATATGTTCATGATTATCTTTATTACTATCGTTCTTACTATTTTGAGTTCTCACGCCGGTAACACGCACTACTTGTATGCTGTTCATGGCCGATGGTTTTCACTGGAGTTGCTGTCACTCATATGAAAGGTATGAATCTCCATATTCGCTTAAACTATAAATAAAAAGGGCATCTTATCCCAACAATGTGTTAATGAAAGAAGCACGTTCATCTAAAATGAGTGTTCTCGGTATCAAATTACAAAAAAAAATCAAACAATATACCTTCAAACAAACCTATTAATGTATTTTTTCTTGATAAGACAAATCCACCAAAACACTTGTTAGATAAAAACAAAATTAATTTGAAATAAACAGCTATTCTTTTTTTAAAAACACTGTGTATTATGAAATAAAAATACTAATCAAAACTTATATATAAATGGAAAAGAGTATGTGTGCCTGTGTTTGTTTTTGTCTACGTAAGAGTTTGTTCTTTATGGAATCCGAACGTAACCTTTTATTCAATCCACTGGGGTAGATTGCTATCATTCTGTTAAGCATAGACTGGTCGGGTGTTAAGTCTCAGAAATCCTTTCTTAGTTATTTTTGCCCTTGGGCGGGATAAGAAACACTCATCTTCAAATAATTCTTACTTACAACTGTAGAAATTCACCCACTTTATCTGTGCTGATACGGGTCCGTTGAGAGGGGAAACCGTTGTGAGGGTAACAATGATAAAGTTGAGGACAAAAAATCCAAAAGTAAATATACAAAATTAGTTATTTTCATATTTTTTACTTATTGGTCAATGGTAAATTTAGATTGTCATGTTTTCAAGAATCTAGTATTGCGGTATAACAATGGTTCTTTAAATTATCTGATATTTTATAGTGATATAATGATATCATATTCTATATTCATTTCATTTGATGAAACACATTCGTTTTGTTGGATTCTCTCTTCTTAAAAAGAGCTAAGGAGTTATTCTATCTTTGTTTGTTTTGTTTTTTTTCCTTGCCATGACATCAACATTGACAAATCTGGATGAGCTTAGCATTTACAAGATTTTAGAATAACACAATCAACAGATTTGTTCTGTTCATGAAAGAACAAAGAAGATCCAACCATTTTTGTTTTTTTATATAAAAGATATTTGTTGGGAAAAGGTGAAAAAAGTTGTCGAATACGGACCAGATGTTCCGAAACCTTGAATGCCTTATCATTTTACATCGATCATATCTAATATAGTAGGCGGCGAAGGTGAAGGAGCAGTAAAAGGTGTGGAATCGTGTTATACGGGTTCATATCCAAGTCCAGACCCTTACGTTCACTTTCAGTCGCCTTGGGAAGATAAAACTCA
>JAYKTE010331093.1:0-11110 GCA_036873565.1 Xipholeptos notoides | reverse complement strand
CTAAGGCGGATTTTCTGGAAAATTCATAAAAAAATTTTTTCAAGTTGGAAGAAAAGACGACATGGCACGGAACTTGTTAAATATAATATATATTGAAACAAAATAATACAGAATGAGGAAATAGATTAGTGGATCCTCCTCTCAAGCTTTCGACAAACGTTATCTTCAAACCTTACTCCAGGGCCGACGGTCATCGAGCGCACAGAGTCTGGCTTGTAGTTGACCCGTGCAGAATATTACATTTTATGAGAGGTGATAGCATAGCAATACTTTATAATCTCACGGGCTGAACATTGATTTTTCTGTATTCCATCCACTGTTACAACAATATAAATGAATTTTGTTTTATTTTCAGCAAGAAGATTTATCAGATTTTAAATGGAAACTAACTCAGAAGAATTCATTTAATGTAGAATGCACTGAAATTATAATATAATATAAAAGCCAGCACGAGTCCCAAAACAGGCTTTAGTAGATATAGTATTTGGCTACAACTTCAATTATAAATGTAAAAAGTTAGAAAAAGCTAAAAGGACAAATGAGTACAATTATCAATTTCATCTTATTGACAAATGTTTGGATGTGAACCCAACTCTTAATTTATCCATTTGTACGGGGCCTAAAGAAAATTATAATTTGGCTAAAACCTCCCTTGGGGTTTAAGACATGAATAAATAATTTAATGATATAGAAATATTAAAAAATGCAAAAACCAACATTAATAGTTTTTGCTGTGATTCGTTGTCAATACAAAAAATATACTCATTGGCAGTACAGTAACATTACAAATGCGAATCCAAACTCATTAACTTATTCATGAATGGAACTTTGTCTGTATGTGTGCGTTTGTTCTATGTTGATTTCGAAAAAGCTGAAACGATTTTCTTTAATATTTACACAGCTGTATTTTATCACTCTGTGAGTATTCGTAGATGGATATTGTTTCAGAATGCTTCGAATAAGAATCGAAAATCTATAATAGAAAAAAAAGGTTCTTTAAGGAATGATCCAACTTAAATGAAAGTTTACACACACTTATTCTCAACGATTGAAAAAAAAAATTCAAAATTTCCATGTTTACAGACCCCTAAACTACTTAGCCAATATTGAGAGTTTACTTATTTTACAGACTATTCAACTCTTAATACGGAATAATTTAGGTTTTTACTTTCTGGATTATTGTGGGTTTTTTTCGGAACCCTTAAGATGAGGCATTATAGTTTCTGTTTAAAAATCTAAATAATTAAAGACATTCCTTTGTTATTATAAAACACATCAGACCATGAAAAGAAATCCCCAGAAATCCAAAAAATAAATGTCAGAACGGTATTAAATTTAAGTAATACGAAGATGACCATAGCCTGCGTAAAAATATACAAAAACAAATGTTTTCCAGTAATAATGGTTTTAATAGATATAAATTAATTATTTGGTATCCTAAGTGAATTAATAAACATAAAGATGAGGACTACAGTTTACATAATAAACAAGCATATTATGAAGCCTCATCGTAAGATCTCAAAAAAGTGAATTTAATCAACACAAAGATGAGCACTACACCCGCAAAATAAATAAATATATTTTTATGCCTTATCCTAATGATACCAAAAGGAAATGTAATAAGCATATAAATGAGGACTATAGTAAACATGCAAGTTTTATCTAGTTAAAAAAGCAAAAACAACAATTCTATATCTAATCTGCATTAGATAAATTTATATCGGACGTTTTACTAAATTGAGAATTCTTTTGCTGCTGTATTTCTGATAATTGACAGGATGACATAGAATCTATTTTAAAAGGGAAAAGAAGGACATTCCAAATGATAAAGACAAATTAAAATGCTTTACATATTTCTCCCTCTTCCAATCTCTATATACCATTTATTCCCTCTCTCCGCCTTTCTCTCTCTCTACCTTTCCGTCTTTCTCTCTTCTCTGGACTCAGCTCAATGAGGGGGAACTAGTGTGTACGTTGGAAGTCATTTCAGTTCAGTGATGCGGGATTTTCTTTGTTCGTATTAATTAGTTTCTTTTTGGATTTTGTCGATTTCGCCCTAAACATTTTTGTTTAGATTCTTTATGAATGCAGTCGTTTGGAAGAATGGTGAAGGTGGTGGTTAGGGTGACGGTGATGGGTGTGTTTATTAATGATGGTAATGCCGAAGGTAATGGTATGGTGGTGGAGGAAACGTTTACCGTTTTACAAAGGGATTCATTGGAGAAAAAAGTCATGGAGGAACGAAGAGAATCATATTTACAGAGTATAGTTAAAACAAGTTTATTATGAGAAGATATCAGGACCATTCTGAAGAGAAAATGAAGACATTGAATGAGATAAAGAAAATATGAAGGAAGATGATGGTGATGAAAAAAAAAAAGAAAATGGGTGATGATGACCATGATGCTACTGTTGCTGCTGATGATGATGAACACGAGGAAGAAAATAAGATTATGATTATGTGAAGATGAGTAAAAAGAAGATAAAATAAATGATGAAATTTAAGAAGAAAGAAGAATAAATTGATTATAATGGTGATTATAGTGATTGATGATGATGATGGTGATTATGATGATGATGATCATGATGATAATGATAAAGATGCCGATAAACATGATGAAAAGGCGAAATAGATAAAGAAAGGGGTGATAGAGGTGGGGATGAGGATGATGATGATGAGGAGGAGGAGGGGGGAGGAGGATGAACATAAAGAAGAAAGTAAGTTATGACGAGGATGATGCTGATGAAAGGAAAAAAGAAAATAATACAAAGAAGCCAAAAAAATGATGATGATGGATATGATGATGATTACGATGATGACGATTGAATACAAGAAAAAAAAGAAGGTTATAAAAAGTAAGAAGAAAAAAAGAAAAAAGATGATGACGATTGTTAGGATGAAATAGAAGAAGCAAAAGAAGAAAAATTATTAAGAAAAATTATGAAAAGAAGAAAAAGAAGAAGAATGATGATGATGATGACAAAAACGAAGAAAAAGATGCTAAAATAGAAGGAGATCAAAAAGAAAAAAATTGCAATATTTGCAGCAAATCATTTTTAAACATGTTTCAATAAACCTGAACGACGATATTTGAAAATTGAATTCAATTTAATAGGTCATCAGATAGCCTAATAGATAAAGTCTCAGACACTGATTCGGCCTGATTTCGAGCTTTGCTAAATGGAGACTCGGGATTTTCAGAGCTATATTGACGAAGCGTTGACGGCTAAGCAGGCCTGTATACAAACTACAAAAATTATGTATGTTTGTGAATCATATATTTGTATATAAATATATATGTGCATGTGTGTGTTTGTATCGCGACGTATATATTCTATTGAAAATTCTATTGTATTTTATTTGGGGGTGTTTAAAAAACAAACGTAAACGAACTTCAAATAAATAAAAAAGAAACTCAAATGTCAACATAAAAGTATATCTGAATGTTAAGTCAGTAATAAAGGTTGTTTATTTCTTAGAAGGAAAACTATCTGCAATAAATGTGATATAGTAGACCTAGTCAAAAAAAATAATGTTGTGATGTTCTTCATTGAAATTTAATAGATCTATGTTTGAGGGAAGTTCACGTCAGAAAGCGGGTAAGTACTTGGACTTAGAAATAGTAATATGCGAGTTCGAATACCAGTCTTTCGTTTACGTTCACAGTAAACTTTGTAAACGTATGATTCAACATATTCCCTTCTGCTCTAGATTAAATAGTTGATATTGCGTTATTCAAAAAACTACACGTGGGGAAAGAAAGTTTATCTGAAAATGAGTGTTCTCGACATTACATATAAAAGTTGAAATGCAGTACAACAAAGATACAGACGATCTATGTTATAAATTCTCATATATAATTTAAAAACTTAAATCAACACGGATTACAAAAGCCCGGATATATAATGAGCATATAAAAATGGCCTTGTGCCTAACTCTTGTTCGGGCTCGACCAAGTAAATATAATATATATATATATATCAATGTGGTATACGTTTACGTTGTTATGTGGGTATATGTGTGTAACTATTTCATGTGTTATTGGGTGCCAGGAAAAAAAGGAAGTACATGTCGTTTCACGATAAAAGAGAAACCGCGAAATACAAAATTTACCCAAGAGAGAAAAATAAATTCAGAAAATGGTGGAAGAAAGGAGGACATGCGTTCTCCTCGCCCTTATTTGCGTCGTATGCAACAAAGATCTTCCAATTCGAGGGACAAATGGTAAAGAGTGGATGCCGGGGTGGTAAGCACTGAGTCTTATAATGAAATGTATTTCAAAACCTTGGGTGGCGTGAGGCGAATCTAAATCCGACTAAATAGTTTATAGTTTAAAAAAAAAGAAAAAGAACAGAGGGAGGTTAGAGGTAGAATAAGTGAAAGTAAACGGCACGATTTAGGGGACGGGAAAAGAGGACAGTGAATGAGTGGGAATCAAGATGGAGATGGCGTTGGGTTCGGTAAACCAAGAATTCGACAGATAACCATATTAACTTGATGTCTGAATTGAGAAAGAATAATGAATTTATGGGGACGGGAAATATATATATATATATTTTAAATATAAATAAAAATAAAACAAATTCACACAAAAATTGAAGAATTAATAAATTGATAAGACAAAAAATATGAAAAAATAATATAAAAGTTAAATGAAATATATGTAAAATATATAAATACATACATCATAGGGGAATTCATTAAATAACTCAAGGCTCCCAACCAGTCGAGAGAAATGAAATGTACATATGAAATTCCATGAAAAAATGTATTCATACAAAACGTAAAAAAAATCGGAAATATATATTAATTTCTATACGAATATAAAACTATCATATATGCAAAAAATATGTAATGCCTAAACATATGAATATTATATTTAAAAAATAGAACAAATCCCCCAACAAAATATTTTCAAAATGAAAAAAAATATACATATATATAAAAATATTTTATCGACGCTGATAAATTTAATAATTTCAAGAATAAGGGATAAAAAATTAAAAAATAATGCAATATATAAGTCTATCCTGCAGGGTGTGCGGGAAGCGATACAAATCGGGAGGGGGAACGTGGAACCATATGCAGACCCATTTACCCAGGTTAGTGTCTGGGGGCGCGATTAAAACCACTGGGTAGATGCACCCTTAGACTTTGGTAAGACAGGCATCTAGGAGAAGGAAAACTCTGAAGTAAAACCTGAGGTCTGTTGTTCATGTAGTCCGTGCCATACCTTACACCGACTGTGTGTTATCGGCAGTTCCAAGAAGTGGGATAGTCCTACACAAGCCTACGCCACTATAAACAAATCTCTGTGTAACCTGTCTTACAACCATACATGGTTTGGTGACGCCCATACGTCGAAATCGACGTGAGTGGGGATATCATAGTAGTAAGCACTTTTAAAAATAAAGGTTGATATTATACTTACTTGGTCGAGCACGAACCCAAGTTCGACACAAGGCTATTTTTATGCGCTCATTATATCCCAGGGCTTTTGTAATTAGTGTTGCCCTTCCCCTAGATGAGTTACTCTCTCGAGTTAACGAGCCTCATCTGTCCGAAACAGCGGAAAGTGAATACATTTGATTTGACTAATAAAGGTTGATATGCCGTAAAATGAAAACAAACAAATAAACTTCCACAACTAAGGAATTATTCGTAAACAATTTGACTGCCTTTATTTTTGTCAAGTAATTTTAGTTCAAATTCTATTTTTGCATAGTCACTGGGGACAAATAACATGTTGACAATCTTTGGGTAAGAATTATCAGAAATTTTTGAGATTTATTTACGGATAAATATTTCACCTTGGTGAAACTGAATATTTATAATAAATAAACAGGATTTTCTCAGCACCATTCTAGGTGGAATATAATAGAATAGTTAGGCTTATTTTGTTATTTTTTTTACAATATTAGATAACATTGCAAACTATTTTCTGAGAAAAAGCCGAAAACACATACATAAAATCTATAAAAGAAAAAAAAACACATACACAGGCAGAATAACTGACATTCACAGACACAGAGACATAGTGGCACACACACACATACACACACACACACATACATACATACACACACAGCAGCAGCACATAAAACATGTGCACTTACTTGCACTTACGTGTGGCAATATTATGTAATAAAATAAACATAAGAATATTAAATTATGTGACTATACAACCGAAAGAGAAATTCAAATATGTATATATTAATCTGCTTTTCCGGTGTCACAAATAACTATCATCATCACATACAGTAATTAGAGAGGAGTAAATAACCTCCCTTTATAATCGCTCTTTTTCAGGTGAAAATCATTAAATTCGTTTCCTGTGCCATTATTTTTTTTTAATTGCTGTTTACAGTTTTAAGTTGTCTATTTTATTTTATAATTAAAAAAGATATGTTGTTGAGAGGATACTGTGAATTTCTAAAATTACAAAAAACGTTCCTTTGCTTTACCTTCTTTTATTATTTGCTCTCTCTCTCTTTATGGAAATCATTTTATGTTTGTTTTATTTTATTTTGTATTTCATAACTAAAAAAAAGTAATGTTGTTAAGAGGATACTGTAAATTTTTAAATCTTAAATTAAAAAATTAAAAAAAACAACTTCCCATTGCTTTACCTCCCTTTATTATTCGCTCTCTCTTTAGGGAAATCATTTTATATTTGTTTTATTTCATTAGGTATTTTAAAAATATTCAACTATTCGTGGAATTTCCAAAGGTTCTGCTCGTAAGTAATACTTTTCATTATTTTTATCACATTAGTAGACGACAGGAGTGGTTAACAGAAATTCAAGGTCGGTTGATCTTGGCTTTTAGGTATTGTGTCTGTCACATGATCTAGAAGCTATCGCAGCTGGTTGGTTTGTGGATATATTCACTTGGTCGAGCACCAAGTTAGGCACAAGGCCATTGATATGTGCTTATATCCCTGGGCTTTTGTAATCAGTGTTGCCCTTCACCTAGATGACATATCTACTTGATCGAGCACCAACCCAAGTTAGGCACAAGGCCATTCATGTGCTCATTATATTCCTGGTATTTTGTAATCAGTGTTGCCCTTCACCTAGATGATATATTCACTTGGTTGAGCACTAAGCCAAGTTAGATACAAGGCCATTTTTATGTTCTCAATATATCTCTGGGCCTTTGTAATCAATTTTGCCCTTCATTTAGATGAGTTACTCTTCCAGGTTAACGAGCCTCATCTGTCCGAGACAGCTAAAAGTGAATGCAATGGTTTCGACTGGGATTTGAACTAGTGTAATACGATATTTATTGCAAATTAATTGCAATTTGGCACTACAGCCAATAAAAGGGGGCTGGGGAGGTTGGGTTGATCATGCATCTTACGTTTCTATCCTTAACTAGACTCTTTCGTGACCCATTCGCTTCTCATAATTATGCATTCATCCATCACCACTTCTCACTACATTTACCATAATAATATGTAATTGAACACGTGTAATACGATTCCAGAGACCAAGCTTTTCCACTGCATCTATCCATGCATCCATCCATATGTCTATCCACCCATCCATCCATCCATCCGTATGTCTATCCATCCATCCATCCATATGTCTATCCACCCATCCATCCATCCATCCGTATGACCATCCATCCATCCATCCATCCGTATCTCCATCCACCCATCCATCCATCCATCCATCCGTATGACCCTCCATCCATCTATCCATCCATATGTGTTTCCATCCATCCATCCACCCATCAGTATATCTATCCATCTATCTATCGATATCTGACATGTGTGAGCTATATATATATATATATATAATAAAAAAGTAATTTATCAAAACAAATTATTTTCAGTTCGAACAATAGAAACATTCCTTAATAAAGTTCCCCCTGTTGTTTGATGTTGGATGTAAACAACACCTTCTGTATCTTCGGGACACTTGCTTCTGCTTCCGCCAAAATAAGGCAGAATAAGGCGAAAGAAGGTAATATCACGAAGCTGAAAGACAAATGCTAAAAAAAATTCAAAATGAGATTACATCCAAGAAAAGTGAATGAGATCAAACAAAATGGGATGGTGTAATGTTTGGAAAGGAAAAAAAGACTACTAGGGACAGAGAGAGAGAGAGAAAGAGAGAGATAGAGAAAGAGAGAGGGAGAGAGAGGGGATATGTATATATATATATATATAGAGAGAGAGAGAGAGGGAGGGAGATAGAGAGAGAAAGGGATAAAGAGATAGATGACGATATATATATAAAGAGAGAGAGAGAGAAAAAAAAAAAAGAGAAATATAGATAGATAGATAGATAGATAGAGAGAGATAAAGAGAGGGAGATAGAGAGAAGAATATATACAGATAGATAGAAAGAGAGGGAAGACAGATAGAGAGATTGAGACAGCTGTGGGTTAAATAGTGCATACAGTGTTATTAAAAAAACTAAGTGTGGACAAAAAATAATGTTTATCAAAAATGATTGTTCTAGCCATTAGATGACCTAAAATGGTTGATATGCCGTAATACACTAACAAACTCAAACTCAACTCTTATTTCAGACCTATATCACCAGTTGCATATTGTTTATCATTTCATATCGACAATATCATATTGCTTACTAAAATTTACCGAAAGTTTATTGAATATGATAAAATTATTTGTTTGTTTACACTAAGTACATAGTAATCTATTTCGTGTTCTTCTAGCATATCTGGTAATTATTCAACCAAAATTCATCAGTACAACACAAAATATTAGTATTTTACTTGTATAGCTTAGCATTTGTGGTAATTAAATCCAGAGTTTTTTGTCTGTCTCTCCCAAAGTGAGGCGAAAAATCTACAATAGGACACCAACTTTTCTCGTCAAAAACGCTAATAGTTTCTTTCTTCTTTTTCTTCTTTCTTCCTACTTAGTCTGAATAGGATCACCTCATTATCTATTCACCTCCGACTAACAAACATCGAATGGTCCACGTTTCGATATAAAAATATCAAGCACAAGTAGCAGTTTTTCACTCCAGGTATGGATTGTATGCTAAATAGCATGTGGTCGGACCAATTACATAGGGAGTATGCTGATGATTAGGCCCGAAACATCATGTGACGTGGTTTTTCAGCACTGAAGACGTCACCAGTCACCAGTAGATGGAAAGAAAGTCGAACTCATGTGCTTGGGCGACCTACTGAGGGAGTATGTTGAAGATGAGCCCC
This sequence comes from Xipholeptos notoides, assembly GCA_036873565.1. Taxonomy (NCBI): domain Eukaryota; kingdom Metazoa; phylum Mollusca; class Cephalopoda; family Idiosepiidae; genus Xipholeptos; species Xipholeptos notoides. The sequence goes on along the minus strand of JAYKTE010331093.1, from coordinate 1,914 downwards.
GAAACCTCCCATGACCTGGTTTTTCAAGACTGAAAACATGCCTGGAGGTTGGCACCAGTAGGTGTAAATAAAGTCGAACTAATGCGTGTGGGCGACCTACTGAGGGAGTATGCTGAAGATGAGGCACGAAACCCCCCGTGACGTGATTTTTCGGCACTGAAGACGTGCTTGGGGGTTGGCACCAGTAGGTGTAAAGAAAATTGAACTCATGCGGTTTGGCCACCTACTGAAATAGTAAGATGAAGATGAGCCCCGAAACCTCTAGTGACGTGGCTTTTCAGGTGGAAAGAAAATCGATTACGATGAAAGTCTTGTTCACTTATTTCAGGCCTATATCACCAGTTGCATATTTTTGTATCCAATCATATCATATTGACAATATTACATTGCTCACTAAAATTTACCTAAAGATATTGAATATGATAAAACTATTCTTTTGTTTGCACTAAGTACACAGTAATCTATTTCGGGCGCTTCTAGCATATCTGGTTTAAAACAGTATTGGTTGGATCTTCCATTTAATATGGAGGCTTCGTTGTTTTTAATTTCACTGGCCTAGCAGAACTATTTTCATTAATCCATATTTACTAAGTTGAGTTAGCTTCGACAGAAACAGTGTAAATATTCATTCTTTAAAAATTGAGTTATGAGAGATTTCTAATTTAAAAAAGGGTTTTCTTGCTCCTGGATTGTGACCCTGTATTTTAATTAGCCAACAAAAGCGATAGATTGAAATCCATATTGGTTTGTTTTCAAGCACGGCGAGGTTAGGGCATTAGAGTTTGAGTTTTTTTTAGATTTACGGCATATCCACCACTTTAGGTCATTTAATGCCGAGAACAATTATTTTTGGTAAACGCTATTTTTGCACACAGTTTTGTTGAACAACACAATTTGCGCTATTTAACCCATAACTGGAGGGATTGTGGGGATTCATACGTTTGTTGGGGCAGTGGAAAAAGCTTGGTCTCTGGAATCGTATTACACGAGTTCAAACCCTAGTTAAAACCACTGCATTTACTTTCAGCTGCCTCGAGTAGATGGGGCTCGTTAACTCGGGAGAGTAATCTATTGGTGAAGAGCAACACTGGTTCCAAAAGCCCCTAATTTCCCCAACAGTGCGTGTTGTTGATATTAGTGATTTTATGCTTAGAGCAGAACGAACGCCACATGGCGAGAAAACCACAATAATTCCGGGCTATCCAAATCCGTAAAAGACCTTCAGTGTCAACCTGGGTGCGCGCGTTCGTTCGTTTATCTCGTTAAAGCATTGTTAAAAGAATTGGCTTTTGCTCTTGCATAAGATATTTCATTTTCGTTGAGTTCAGTGGAATTTATTTGAAAAATATGTCAATTCAATATTGGAGGCAGAAGCCATTTGGAAGTGAACAATATGCGTGGAAATGGAAAATCTTGACAGGATTGTCCTCAAATAAATAGAAAATTAATCTACAAGAGATGTTAAGGTCATTCGGTATTGTTCTTAGATTTGAAAGTACAGGATGGTACGAGATATTTGCAGTGAAAATAAAATATTGTCAGCAATTTTTTTTATTACTTATAATAAAATAAAGAAATCTATATATGTAAAAATAGAAATTGAATTCTGACAATAGGAAAAATATACATAATATGAAAAACAACAATAACAATATATTAATAATATATTATTACATAAAGAGCCGACGTTCAAACGTTTCCGTTAATACAAACCCTTATCAAGGCTAATATATGAACTAGATTGACCGAAAATATGTTTAAAATGATGTTGTTAAAGATAAAAAGTAAAGCGTTTCCCAAAACTCCAAGCTATCCATCCCAACACCACGTAGAAACAATGTTCTAAACGTGCTAATGTGCTACAACGGTTTCTACGTCTAAATGCTAACTTATTTTAAAAATGAAGAAAAATAA
>JAYKTE010330982.1:0-11110 GCA_036873565.1 Xipholeptos notoides | reverse complement strand
ACATAAACATAGCTAGCTAGCTAGATAGATAGATAGATATGCCAACTTTATAATAAACCTATTTGTCGACCATGCTTACAGTCTTGCAACTAACTTACATTTTAGATCGAAGCCCACCCAAACCAATCAATGTTCTTGCCCCTAAGTTTGCCACAAAAAACCTAATGAGAATGGTATTTTTATCGTATTAAATATCACTAGGGTGAACTCAACTAAGGAAGACATTGTTGATAAGTGTATATTTGTGACACCATTTTATTTTCCTATCCCAGTGATAGGTGGGTTTAACTAACTCCAAAAGATTTTTTAAGCATGTGTATGTCTATATGGTTTTTCATTATGGCATACCTCATTATAAACAACAGTTAACTAAACAACAGCATTAAATAACCCGAGAGGGTTGATATGCTGGTAAAATAAAACAGCGAATCAATCAATCAACATCAAATATTTAGAGGAATTCTAACCTAAGACATCTATTTCACCGAATTCTATCAAGATTGTTATGATTTGAAGCAATGAATTGTGTGGCTTGTTTTGAAATATACAGTGTTGTAACGTGTCAGTTACATAACAGCAGGTGCAAACTAAGGCATTAGTAATTCGGACCATACCCCATGCAAAGGGGCCCGCCTGGCTGCAAATAAAACTATCGAGGATGTCCCTATTATACACTCTTACACAGGCATTCTTAGACGAGTAACTTCGCTTTGCCTGCGAATTATAATGTGTGTCTAATGGTTGTAGCACTGCACAACCTCTATATGTGGCATAACTATAAAAACAAAACAAAAAAGGGAGAGTGGGGGAAATTGTTTTTGCTGCCCACTTTCAGTCCGACCCTGGATAACAGACGCGTATAAAGAGTGGAGAATGTAATCTACAAAATTTTAAGAAAGTTTGTAAGTATTTAGATTTTAGTTACTGACATTATTTCTGGCGCCGCCAACAAAGTCCTGGAATTTGACTATTCGGGGACTTCTTTGCTCGGCTATAATGATATTTTGAGGAATCTCTTTAGTTCGCTCCTTGTTAAGGGCTTTCTAGGGTGGTTCATTTCTTCTGCCCATCCCCCTGTTCCTGTTAAATTGTTCTTTTTAGGCTGCAACCGAAATAGCCCAACACAGATTTTATATCACCATCTTTATTGGCATAAGGGTCAGACTTACCCCTGAATTGCCACGTCACTCGTCTTATATAGAACTGATTGCGTCACGTTCCGGAAAACGCCGAAATGTAACGAATTAAACTACGCCTCAACAAAATTGTTCTATCCCCGTAAACTCTAATGACACTACATTAATATCACAAACACAACCATGCTGGAACAAGCCTAGGCTGAGCTTGATTATCATCTTGAAGTTTGTCGAATACAAGGTCACACATTAAATAAAAACTTAATTTTTGTAACTTTAAGTAGTAAAATTATGAAAATATTAAAATAACTTTTATCAGTTATTTAACAGCTTCTATATTATAATTCTCCTTGTCACACAATCATTTACCCTTTTTACCCCTTAAAAGGAAAATGAAATAATCCAACTAAAGAGAATTTGTAGTTCTAAGAATGTTTCCTGTGTCTTTGATAATAAAATGAGTTTAATGTTTAGTGTAATTCTCAATTAAATAACATAACTATTTGAAACCGAGTAGTTCTTTTGTGTTCACCATGTACAAATATTTAGATTAAAAAAAACTTTACTTTTAGATTTTTAATTAAGGGTTTTACAAATTGTAATTGGATGCCTGTCCATAGCACACATTTTCAAACTATGCCATGGTGTGACTCATGGCTCTATCTGCACTAAATCATTTTATGTTTTTATGAAATGCTTGCTAGAATCTCCGCTAGAACAAGAATAACTAACAAAAGACAGACATAAATAAATTATCGCCAAATTCACCTTCAAGCAATGTTACGACTTCCTATGGGATCTGCATCGGGTTAATGAACCCTGATCCAATCAGAATTTTGTTGATTAAGAAAATGACCCTAATTAAAGAGGACAATCTTGGAATGTGGATTTTCAGGAAGTTAATTATTCATAGCCATGACTTTGTTAATTAAATCACACACTGTTCAATCAAGCAGAAAAATTTCACACAATATTACAAACTAATAATTTAAAGACCACAACATATATACGTTGATATATATGTATATATATGAGTGAGTGTGTGTTTGCATGCGGGGACACACAAATTATACTTTACAAGAAAGTTCTATCTTCGAAATAATGCAGTAAAATATGAAATATTAATTCGAAATTCACATTATAAATGCTCCCATATGTACTTATACGTCTATATACATATGATTAATGCATTTCCTTAGATATTTCTACATCTATACTTTTTAATCTAATTCATAATAAAAAACGACCTATATTTCAAAAGGTATATGATTATTACTCTTCAAAATATTTTTAAAAAATCAAAATGCTTCATGAAAGAATCGGTTTTTCTACAATATATGTATATATATATATATATATTCCTATATATATTTGTCGAAAACTTTACGTATAAGCATTAAAACATATATCTGATAAAAACATACATCCACCGAAGTGTCGAAATATTATGTAATCTATATCTTATTTTCAAAAATACCACTTCGTATCCAAAAGGATGTATTTATTTTTTTTTTTAATTTCATTAATTTCTAATTAATTTATTTATTAATTAATTAATAATTATGTTTTCTATATTCACTTTTCCAATCCATCTATCTATCTATTTATTTATTTATTTATATATATATAAACATATCTAATATCTATATATATAAACATCATCATAATTATCGTTAGTATTAGCATTATTGTTAGTATTAGTATTAGTATTATTAGAAGTTCTCTAAACCTAACTCAAATCAATGAGAGTAACTCGTGTAGATTAAAGACAACACTGATTCCAGAATGTTTCAGAATTTTATAAGCACATAAAAATTGGCCTTGTGCTTGACCAAACTATATATGAAATCTTTTTTTCGAGAGTATTAGTTTGAATGTAAATACAACAGAACAACTGAATTTGAATTCACAAATCACGATTCCACTATCCAACCACTCATCCTTTGAGGTGATATTTGCATTGAATGCACTGTACTACAAAATGTTTCTTTATATTTTCAACCGTTATTCTTTATTTGTATATAATCAAGTGTTGTATATCAGTTTTTTGTGGTTTGTTGTCTTCACCGTCATAGTTGTTGTTTCTATATGAAATTACTCGGAATGGGACGTATTAACTTCAAATTGGACTTGTTTTCAAGTAAAAGGATTAACCAACTTCAAATTGGAAAACAGCTTCGAAATGAGAAATGATCAATTACAAAATGGATCAATTTGAAGTTAATTACTTCAAATTGAGAATTACTATAAAATAAATAAATTCATTTTTTTCTTTTATTTTTAATTTAAAGAGATAAAAAATAAAGAAATTTATTTAAAATAATATATCAATAAAGTTAATTAATACGAAGTTAGTTCAAATCTCAGAAAAAATCTTATCAACTTTAAGTATTGCGCGGCTTTGCTCGGGCCCTTAAAAAAACTTTAAATAAATTATTTCACCATTATTTTCAATAAAACTCTATTCGTAAAAAAAGTTGTAATACTTAAAAAAAGACATTGAAATATTTTTAATTTTAAAAGATTTAAGTTTAAATGTCAGCTTTTTATGTGAACATTTTGTTAAAGATTTCTGTGAAATAATGATTGTTGCCGTTTGTTGACAACCACGATATGGTAAACTGTTAGAATTGGAAAAAGGATAACGATTTTTTTCCGACAAAAATCGATTAAAAATTTTGTCCCAGGTCTGAATTCCCTTTATGTTAAATTCCAAGACTGTAGACAAAGAATTGGTGGAGGAGTTTAGTATGAACAAATCGCCTGCGCACATGCATTTTTCTTTTTATAGATTGCCTCAGAGATCACCGTTTCTAATTTGTTAAGGTAAAATTCTTTTGTAGTTAAAGATTAGTTGATTTCACCTCTTGAATCCAAACTAATGTGTCTGCCATACTTCTTTTTAAGTCGGCTTTAATGACAAGCCAAACCTTTTCAATGCGATTTAACATCGGGCTATAGGGATCAAGTCTCAAAATTTGGTGTTTCCTAAATTCCTCCTACCCCACAACTCCTTCAATTGGAGTATGATAAGGAGCGTTTTCAATAACTAAAACAACTCCCCTTTCATAGATTTGATTTGCCTTCCTAGAGCACTGCCTGGTACATTCTTTTACATTATCTTTTTTTGAAATAACCTCTTTTAATTTTATGATGAATTAATCTATTATTATTAATACATTTAATATGAATATTATTTCAATTTATTAAAAAAATATATTTCTCAATTTGAAATTGTTCATTCCAATTAGAAATGTATTCTTATTTTGAAGTTACTTTTAATTTTTTGAGATTTTCTCCATTTGAAAGTGATTATTCTTTTTTAAAGTTGATTATTTGAAGTTGTTTTCAAATTTGAAGTTGATTAATCTATTTTGAAGTTGATTAATTATTTTACTTGAAAATAAGTCCATTTTGAAGTTGAAAAGGTTTGGACTGTTCAAAATTTTTGAACGAACCATGTATGTTGATCTCTGACATAATGTCCGGGAAATCATAAATTTCTTGCACGCGTTGAGGATGCAATAGGCTCTGGCATGTCATGATAACCCGGTCACTTCAAAGAGACTTGTTTCATATCGAAACATCCCTACAATGATAAATCTCTCCACGTTCAACAGATTTTGGGGGGTCGATGAGATGTTGGATGGGCGTGCAATAGCTGAAAACGTCAATAGAAAAGTGTTATAATATTCTACACTAAAGCATTGTAAATTATCTAAAGAATATTACTTGATTTTGCAATTTTCTATACTTCCCACTTGTTTGGGTTTGCTATGATGTGGACGGGTATTTCTTCCTTGAAAATATTACTAAAATTCAATTTATAGCAAGCCTAGCAGTTAAACAATAGCGTCAGTTTGTAGATATTAATATCCAGTTTAAAAATAGACAGATGCCTTTAATTATTTGCCAAGGATCTGTGTTTATTGGAATATATACAGGGTGGGGAAGAAAGAACAGTTTTGGAAATTTATCTGCCTCCATATTATTAGAAATATATCAAATAGATAGCAAATTCTTTGGGGTTTTTTTACGAAGACATACTTTTTTATATATTTAATAATAAATTATTTTGTTCTTTTCAGATAAGAGTTCAAAATGTGAACAATAAAACATACTAGAGCTACGTGAAAAATAACGAGTCACAGAAAATGGACATCGCACGAATGATATCATATTTCACATTTTATTTTATAAAATGGTAAACCTTTTTAAATAATTTGACGAAAAAATGTCGTTTTTGATAAAATCTTGCATTTCATGATTTTTTAAAAGACCTTTAATTTCTACCCCACCTTATTATATATGCATATGCATGTGCATGTGTGTGGGAGTATAAACAAGCCGGTAAGTATGGGTATAAGATTTAGCCTGTGTTTATGTATTTGGGAGCCTGTGTGTATATATGTCTATTTTTGTGCGTGAATTTGTGTATGTGTATGTATATATGTGTGCACTAATACGTGTGTGCACACAACTCATTATACAAGGTGTTCAAAAGTCCCAGAAAGGTTGAAAATATTTGTCATTGATCTAAATGACCTTTAAAAGAAACAGTAGCAGCATATATACGTTCTACTCAGTACATTGCACTACTTCTTTTGTAATTTCATAAGTAATGTCTTTTATTAGTTTTGTGTTTGTTTATTCTTGATCTACAGGGTGGCTTTCTGTCTGTTGAGCACGAGGTATTTTCTTCGCTAATTTGGGCTTTAATCATTCATTCTGTTATTGATAGAACTACTCGACATCTTGGAGAGATCTAAGGTGCCCTACCCCAATGCAAGAGAGTAACACTACCTCGAGGACGTTTAGCGATTAGACTTGATAGCTTTCCCTGTTTGGTGTTGGCAGATATGAACGTAAGGCTGAGTAGTGATTAGAAGGGAACATGGCAATTAACTCAAAGTCTTGAATGGATACGATTGCTCATGCCAAGAGTCATCAACCCATTTGTTAGGGTAGCTGGTATTCCTAAATAGTCACCCATTTAAGTATTGAACAGGCTCGTTGTTGCTTAACGTTAGTGACTTAGTGAAATAGGGTTGAGCAAAAAAATGAATCAAAAAATAAATTGATTTAGATGGGTGATCTACAGTGAGTTTTATTATTAACTAGCTGCCCCGACCCGGCGTTGCCCGGGTATCAAAGAGGCAATCTCTGATTATAAAGTGCCTTTCTTGCAAAATCTAGTTCACTATATGGATAATATTTAAAACTGGTTTTCATTATATTAGTAGTAATATAGAAAGTATCAGTAAAAATGGTCTACATGTAAAATTTTACCAAAATGTTTTAAATGAAATCAAATGAAAGGCTTCTACTGCCGTCTAAGACAATAAGAGAGAGAAAGAGAGAGAAAAAGAGAGAGGGGGGTAAATAAAGAAAAAGAGAGATAAAACAAACGGCAATAATAAAAACATGATAAAAGCAATTGCCACCTCTGCCAATAGGTTATGTAAAAAAGAACTTCTTCGAAATTCATAAGAAAAGGAAATAAGGAGAGAAATCCAGTGGACATTAAGCCAGTACCCAATTTCCAATAAAAATATGATGTATAAAATTTTTTTTTAGACAATTATCATTTGTGTCTAATTCGTACAAAAATGTGGTCATGGGAGGGGGATCAGTTAATGCCCGTGTCTCAATTTTGTTGATGATTTGAGGTATTTGTAAAATTAATGATGCAATATCATTTGTAACTATACAAATTTTCTATACGTGAAATTTCGGATAAATTCACACAATAGAAAAAAAAACTGAAGGCCTGTCCATTTTACTACATCAAACCATTTCAGAATGAACCCTCAAATAAATGCATTGCAGGACTGGACCAAGTCAGCTTTCCCGAAAAATGTGACAGGGGGGAGCAAAGTAAAAACAGACCAAATTGACGGTATAATTGTTTGCCTTAACTGTAAATAACATGATGGGTGGCCATTAATGAAAATATCATGTAATTTTTTTTTTTTTCTGATTTGTAAAGAAATGTGATAAAAAAGTGGGGGATCAATTTACTATATGAAAACAAAACAAAAAGAAAACTGGAAACCCACTTAATGTCCACGTCTAAAAATCACATTTAAATAAAGATATAGAAAATTTTCATGCGAAATTATTAAACACCACTTAGATTTTTTACATGTAAAATTTTAAATCAATTGATAAAGTAGAAAAAGAACAGGACCATTGTCCAGTTTACAATATGAAACAATTGCAAACTGAACCCTCAAATAATTGCAGGACTTAAAAAAAAAAAAAAAATGACATTTTTTGAAAAAAATTTTCATTTTTCTATTTTGCATCTTTGTGTGAAATGATGGCAAAAATTGGTCAAAAGTGCTCGGGAATGAAAAAAAGGCGAGAAAATAAGACGTCATGAAAACCATCGATGTTATTTGAAAGTGAATGAACTTTCACCGGGACGGGCATAAGGGTCGTGTACGGAACGAAATTTGATTGATATTCGTCAAAAGCAAACGGGGAAAAGGTGGAAAACATAAAAAACACCGAAAAAGGGATGAAATATCGGCCAAATCGAAAAATGCATTTTGCTGTCTAGCGTCTTGATCAAAATTTCAGAAATTGATTGAGATCGTTTTGGAATAGTTGGGGGTAGCGTCTGGTTTTATTGAGAAAACTTATTGCTGATCAATTGAATGGGGTGTTTTTGGCAAAATGAGCACTGACTTAATCTCCACGCGCTAAATCGGCTTCAAATTGACGTTTTCGAAAAAAAAATTTTTTTGATAACCAATGTAGACCATGCCGAGCGTCTATGTGTGAAATTTTAACCAAATTGGTCAAACACAACCCAGATGCCAAAAATGGGGTAAAAAGATTCGCTAAAAAAGGGGGTCCACCAAACTTATTTTTTCAAAGTGCTGACGTCATGCGAAAAAGAGTCGCATCGAAAATGTATATCCGAAGTTTGGTCAAATTCCGTTAAAAACTCTCGCTAAAAATGAAGCTGGTTTGCAAAGAATGAGGTTCGCCTGTAAAACGCCAGGTTAAAGGCAAAACTGCGTGTTTCATAGCGCGGTACACTGACGACCCTCACCAAAATGGCCCCGTGGGTCAAGATTTGACTGTGCAGTCGTAGTCTCTGTGTCTATAACAGCCTGCGAAAAACCCCTAAAGATGCTATCAATCGAGACCATTTTATTAATAGGTAGGAATATGAAGCCAGGTAGGCCCTATTTGATCAGTTAAGTAAAGTGTGAAGTGATAAAAAAATAATAGAAATACTAATTGAAAAGACATATCCTGCTTGAAGGATAAGATCAAGAGTTGGAGAATTAAGTTTTTCGACTTAATAGGACGAAGAAAATTACTTAGACTGAAAACGCTGTTTTTAACTGTTTTTTCTTTTCACTTCCAATTAATATTAATTGTCACATTACTGTGCACACGCCATCACGCATGTACGTGCTACGGCTAACATAATTTTTCAAATCATGGCAAAATCTTGTCTGGTAATATCTTTAATGCTGAATATATTTGGGTTAATTTAGGATCTACCACCAAAAAAAAAAAGGCAAGTAACTCTGAAACACAACAGTTACTATAAAAGATTTTCAGGAGATAAATTGAAGATAGATTTTTTTGTAATGTCGAAACCTTGGTTAAGTCATCATCCTTAATGTTTTAGATTATTTTGATATAAGTTGTTATGTCCTCCAAATTGTTCAATTTCAGATTTTACTGAATTAAATTCTATGTATTGTAGCAGATTTACAGGTTAAAATCAGTAAATAAAACAATTAACTACTCGATTACTAAAACACAGGAATTTTCATGAAATTATCTACTAATCAAATGATATTTTAAAATTAAATAAGTTATTAATTCACATGAAAAGACTTTATTCCAAGAAAACTAAGAAAAAATTGTGATTCTAATAAGTAATCATATTTTATACAAATAGGAAAATATTTTGAATAGTTATTGCTATTTTTGTTCACTCATCAAACTTTTTAAAATTTTATTGAATAAATACAGTCCAACAACATTCAGTATGAAAGGCAGTACTTTAGAAAAGATAATTTAAGGAGTGAAAAAGAAGATATTATTTAGATAATGTCAAGATTTATCCTGAAATTGTATGCTCTATAAAAATAAAGAATAAAAATATGGATTCTAACTAATAGGTGTTTATTTTATTAAGTTTGGCATGAGAACAAGAATAGCAATGCCAGTCTAAAATATCTTGTGACTCTTAATATAATTCATTGGAATCAAGATTATTCTCATCTTTTAACAAAAGGCTGATTTAGAAGTACTAAAGAATAAACCAGAAAATAGATCTATAGTATTACAAGAGTTAATTTTTTCCAAACCTTTGTAAAATGGCCTGACTTATGAAGATAAAAATTGGAATGTAACTAATATGTTAACAAATTCTTTGAATATCCATATACATTTCACAAAAAATTATATTTCATTACCTGGGAAAATCCAGTGAATTAGCACTTGGACTTTGGAATTGTGATATTTGAGGTCAAATACCAAATGTACTATTATGTTCACATACAGGCTGAGATTCTTGGGAATGGTATGAATCCGCACATTCCTTCCAGCTATGAATTAAATCGTATACCTTGTGATATTCAAACAATGTGTTGACGAAAAAAAGACATAAAGAAATTAGTTTTCGGCAATAAATAATTGATAAGATTGATATGCTATAAAAAACAAATTTAACCAATATTTCATTACTGTTATTTATTTGTTTGATTTAAATTGCGTTTTATGAATGTTCTGCTGTTTATAATTTTTTCTCTTATTTTAAAGATTTTTTTGACAATCCCCAAAATAAAAGAAAGAAGCCAATTCATCAAGATTCCAGTAGTAATCACTTGAAGAAAGAAGTTAAAAAAGGTAAGTATTTGTCTTTGGACTTTGCAGAATTCTTATTAACAGTAATGGAAGTTGATAGTTTAATCAAAGTGAGCACATTTTTTAACTGCCTTAATTTTCTTAAAGAATAGATTGTGAATAAAAGCACTAAGATTTACACATACATTATTTTTCAATTGTATATATATGTATAAACATAAATGCTGAAACATTTAATTCTGGTGGGACCCTGAATTTTCCTCAATAAGTAAAACTGAATTCTAATTTTTTTCTTAAAAATAAAACTCATACTTTTAAAGCAAAAAATATTTACATATAATCACAGTTCAATTATTAAATAACAACTTTTTTTAATTAAATAGCTGTTATGAAATTATTTACATTTAATCATATTAGAAATTCAATTTTTAAGATAATGATCAATTTCTTAAAAAGATAGAGGTTAATTCAACCTTTTCCTTAAAAAGTAAAGTTGAATTAGACCTTTTAAAAGATTGTCAAATATTAACTGAACCTCTTCTCAATTTTTTTTTATCTTAAAATAAAAAACTACATTAATTTGATGTGAATTTAGTTATTTTATCATCTCTGTAGAATAAACAGAATATAGTTATTGTTGCAATTTTTTTCCAAACCAAAGTTCTTAGTTCTCTTTATTAATTTGATCCCCACATCAAAAATTCATCTTAATAAGATGTTTTGATATTCTTTAATCAGATAATTTTATATTTAAATTCTGGGAAAGGCTCCCAGAATTAAAATTTTTAAGGTTTTAATTTTTGGATTTGATGAGTTTTTATTGGTCCAAAAATATTTGGAATTATTTCAATTTTACAATTTTTTTAAGATGCGCGAAGCTCATGCGCAAACAACAATTTTAATCATTCTTGATTTGTTGTTCAAGGTGTTAACATCCGGTTTTAGTTGTGTTTAGTTATGAGTTATAACGCTACAAGCTCAATCAGGGCTGTACTTATATCTTGGACATGACCTGCTAAACAACAAGGATTCCTACCTCAAGCATTACGAGCCCCCACTCATGGTCAACAGGTTGTAAAAATTGCCGGCTTTCCTTTCACGTTTTGCATAATTCACATATGCTAATTACGCAC
>JAYKTE010330871.1:0-11110 GCA_036873565.1 Xipholeptos notoides | reverse complement strand
CGAAAAATTGAAAGGATTTGTTTTAAAGAACAGCGACAATGCACGACGTTAATGTTTAATGAAACGTGTTTAAAAAAATAAATATATATATATATAATAAAATTACATTTTTTCCTATAATCTACTGAGTGTTTGGAAACTAACTCATGATATATGAAGTTGAATAACTGATGAGATTATTATTACTCAAATCATTATTAACTTAAATTCTCATCTTCATTAGTATATTCACAATATTTTGGCTGAGCTCACTTTTCAGCCTTCTTCAGTTATGAACTAAACCAATACTTTCTGAATGAATGTCAGATTTATATTTTTGTATATGTTTTCTGGCCCCTGTTTAAGGCTCTTGTATTATTTATAAAGAGCGTCATGTGGCAGCCTGGTAGGGATACATGTTTTGGGGAAATTGTGATTTAAGATAAATCATAAGTAGCAATGGGAACCGAAAACAAGCTTTTCAAATGGTTAAACAGGCATCTTAAAATAAATACAATAAGTACAATCCTACGTCTAAACTTTGACAGTCCCATGCAAGGACTGGGCCCCAATTCAGTGTTCATATGCTTGATCAAATATCTAAGAAATTCATTAAATTAATAGCAATTGACTTTTTATTATATCTTATGTTGAAAATATTACATAATTATAAAAGCACTAAAATATCAGTATACCTGTTTGAATTGAGACATGAAAGTAACTTCAGCAAAATAGAAATTTACTGGTATTTTGTCTCAGGTGTTTCTCACAAATATAAAATGTAAAGAAATAGGAATCTGCTTTTGGCTAATCTTGTGAAATTTTTCTTTTCTTCATAAGGAAGGCTTTAAAGTCTTTTAAAACTTCTTTATGTGTTACTGTTTGTTGGTTTTAATAGGAAAAGTTTATGGTAACTGTGGATGGTGAAACGTTAAATGCTGACACTCGAGACTTGACCTGGAGTAGAGCACATCGGTAAATATATCAAATAATTATTTTAACAGGAAATCATTGTATAAAGTTATCTCCCTTGGCTCGAAGTCTAAAAATTTATATACAAACTGGCGACGTTATATATAAAGTGTAGGTTTGAAGCATAGTAGCAGTAGCTTAAACTTTCAATTTGTTATACAAGGGTTCCGATCTCAAATGGTCAATTATTTTTGTTTTCAGATTTACACCTAATGAAAAGATTGATTGTTCTCTTTCCTCATCCAACTTGGTTTAAAATATTTTTAGTTATCCAGTTAATTCAGTACTATTATACTAACATTATGTAATAGAAAATAACTGGTATCATTTAGAATGGGTGGCTTTTTCTACACATTTTTTAAACTTTCAATTTTAGACAATTTCAAAAAGAATGTGACTCTGGGTTGTACGTATGAAGAAAATGGATGTGAATTAACCTCATTTTAGTATCTATTTCTATCTTAGCCTAATCATCCATCTATGTATTTACTACATGCCTATATAAATTACTTATGTCCATTCATATACCTATCATACAAATAAACATAAGCTCACATGTAAATGTTATAGCAGACTGAAAAGCAGTTCTTTACCATAGAATTTTTATGTTTTAGTAATCTCAGGAAAGGTTTATGTTTGAAATTTTAAAAAGTAAATTACTATATATAAAATAGGAAAACTTATGATTTTCTTATTAAATAAATGTATGAATGCATTTCGCTTTTAATTGTGGAAATAGTCAAATTTGAAGAAGGATAATTGTAAAATCAATAATTTGAAGTTTTATTTAGGAAATAGTTATTATAACACTGCAGACCTTTTATCTGGTTTAAATGAGGAAACTAATCTTCAATACCATTGACTGCTTAACTGGTTTCAATAACTTATTCAATTCTAAAATACAATTTGATTGATTCATATTTTAATACAAATTCTGTATGTTCTATTAGATTAATCAGACATTATTTCTTGATGAAAGATGTTAGTTGTTATTTAATATTGAAGTGGTTTATGTACTATCAAGAGTGTGCACATTTTTGAACTACTGCTAAATGTCTCTTAAATATTTACTAATTACTCAACAACTATCTGACCTTTTTTTTTTTTTTTTCTTTCAAATATTTAGATTAGAAAGATTTTTTGTACGTTTTGAAAAGTTTGGTTGAAATAACAGTCTTGACTTTGAAAACTTGAAAAAAAAAAGTTGTTTGTGTATTTGGTTGTGATTTTATTTTATTTTTCTCTACAGTATTCGCAAAAAAGTTGGACGTGCCTTTTCCTTTAGCAAGACACCTCAATTAAAGCGAGCTGTGTCTAGTGTGACTAGCACTCTTAGCCCATTCCCAAAAGCTCATCATCAATCAACTACATCAATTTTTGAACATCCGTTCACAGGGCGAAGGCTTGCCAGTGCATTGGATCTCAGTGTAAGTTCATGGCTTTATAACTTCCTTTTTACGACTTTAAAAATATTTGAAATCCACCATTATTTTGATTTTATATATTCAACAATAGCTTTTATTTTTATTTTTTTGATTAAAAAAAAATTCATTTGAGCTTTTCTGTGTTTGGCAAATTGGCAGCTAAGAATGATTCAAAATCTCTTGAAAGATTGTCATCCAAATCAGGAATTTTATCATTTAAGAGATTTTCAAATCATTCTTCACTGTAAATATGAGACCTACACCTTTTGGTTTTAGTTTCCGAACACACAATAGTTAGTTTTTGCAAATAACATTCTTTCGCATTTAAATTTAAGTATTGACTTTAAAGCCTATCCATTTGATGTATGAAAATATCCCTGGAGTATTTCACTGACAAATTTGGTTATCTTTGAAATGGAAAGATTGTTATATCTAGTAACAAAAATGTTGTTTATTTTAACCAGAAATATATATATTTTATATATCCAAAGAAATGTATAAGTAAACTGAAGAGTATCTTGTACTACTACATTTTGTGTTTGACATGGCTTTTATTTTTATTCTTATTTTTGATACCCTTACAATTGAAAAAAGACCCCAAAATTCTTTATCTAAATATAAAAGAATATTCATACTTCTCATTTACTTGTATTTTTGATATTTATTTTAAAAAAAACGTTTAGGTTTTTGAAAGTTGTATGTTTACATTTGTGAAGATCAATTTTTGTATGGAAAAATAAAAATCTTTGGATTATGAAATTAAGATAGACTTGAAGGAGTTATACCAGAGTTACATTTCTTGGATTTAATAAATTCAAGGGAAGCAACTCAATAATGCTCATCTAAACCTGTAATGTCAGTTTTAATTTATTTTGTTATCTAAATCACGTGTGTTGATATGTTTTATCTTTTGTGACAAAGTTATGTGCCATTATAACTAACCATTATTTCGTTTAGAAATAATAAAGCTCTTGATAAAAACAAAATATATTTTTTTATAATTGATAGACTTTTCATAAAAAAATATTAAGATAAAGGATTCATTGAATATACAATATTAATCAACAGATAACATTTTCTTTGATATTTCTATTGATAAATAAAAAAAAAATCATTTTATTCTATTCAAATATGTTTTTTTTTTAAAAAGAAATCCATTAGAAAAAAATTTAATCAAAATATACAAATGTTTGATATATTTATTTTGCTAAAATTTGCCTTAACAAAAATTTAAGTTCAAATATTTTCTTAGTAGACAAATCCTCACCAATTTTCAGCACCATCATGCCTATTCAGTGGAATTAAACATTTTTTTTGGGGGGGGTCGCTTACTAATAGAATTTTAGCAAAATAAATTATCATCGAATCGTTTAGGTCAGTAACTTTTTTTCATCCAATATAATAAGTCCTATTGAACTTTCTATCTCTTCGGTATGTTGTTAAATGACCTTTTCTTGCGAGCAATTATCCTGGATACTGTATTAAAGTGTGCCCATGTAGTTATTCTTTACAAAAAATGTATAAATAAAACTATTTTTTTCTACTAACTGACCCTCCACACAATTATGCAAAGAAATTTATTTTTCCTATAGAATTTCTTACAACAAAATGGGATTTTTTTTCTAATAAGTATAAATTACTAAAATCATTTTTTCCTGCATACTGTTTCCATGCTAAGGATATGTCAACGAAACCAGGTTTTTCTACTAAAATCTATTTCCAGAGTTTAATCGCCTTATCTTTACAAAACTATTGTAAAACTTTGGTAGTGTCAAAGGACTCAATGAGGTTGATAAGCTTAAAAGAAAACAACAAACCTATTGATTATTTGACAGCATCAATGATATGAGTGTTGCTTTGGACAATGGCCAGCTAGATTATCTGAATAATGAATATTGTTTCAGTAACGATGTTATATCTTTATGTTGAGCCAAGAACTATTTATCCAAATTTTCATTGAAGTTTTCATTTTTGTTAAGGTTTTATTAGGTTTGAAGATGATGAAATTCACACATTGCTTTTAAAGTTTTAAGGTGTAAAAACTTATAAGAATCGGTTTATTCACTGAAAATATTAGTCCTAACTTTTTATAAGACAGCATGAGTTGTTTAGATTTATTTATTTATTTTTTAAAATAATTTTAGTAATTGTGATGCATGTGATTATCCTTCTTTTTATCTTTATTACTATTTATATCTATGTGTTTGTAAATGCATGAATTATATAATTTCTGATATTGATCCATTCAATCTTTCATGAATATAACTTTAACCATATGGACCCATTTGAATCTTACCAAACATTTCAGGTTTACTAATTCTATTGATTTTTTGTGAATTTTATTTTTTTTCAACTCTCTTTCATTTGTCAAATGGAAAGTTTTCTACATATCTACCAAATCTAGAAAATGTAACTTTATACACTAGTTACTATGTGGGTATATGATTTCAATTCAGGCACTACTCTAATATTTAAGTTCTATTGCATCATCTATCTGCTAGTTTAAGATCTCATGAAAAGTTTCCAAGAGACAATCAATGCAAAATCAAACTGATTTCCGACCCATTTGCAAATCTTATTTATATTAAAGATAACTTTAACTCTATAGAACCCACTTGGTAATAAGTGACAAACCTTTTCTCTGGTAGATCTCGTAGTTAACCATACTATTGAAGTAAGACTCTAATAATTGAATAACTAAAAATTAGAATACAGTAAAAAAATCATTTAAAATGAAACTTTGGTTTGTATTCTTTTTGTTTTCTACTTAAATATTTTTAGTTTTTATAAGTTGCACAAAAGTATTTGGTAATGAGAGGATTCTGTCTAATATTTTGTATTGAATTGCTTTTTAATTACAAACTCTATACAAATTTATGAAATGGTGAGTATTAAGAATTGACTTTATTGTTTCTCTAATGTTTCTTTTGATAATTAGATTGTTATCTTCCAATGGAAAAAAAAGAATAAACTTTTCATTAGGATCCCCAAAAAAGTTTGGGAAACCTTGCATTAAAACTTGTAAAACATAAAGAAGTGATCAATTTTGAAACTATAATAAATAAGCCATGGCACTTTTGCAGCTTTTTATCAATTTATTTAATCTTTTACAAGCTTTTTGATACCAATTTTCCACTTTCACTTAAGAAATATCAGTAGTGAAAAATGCCATAAAGCATTGAATCACCCACACAATGCCAAACTTCCAAGAAAATCACTTTTATATTGATTTTTTTTCACACATCTCCTTAATGTAATCAATTTTCATGTATGTAGAGATAAACAAAAGTATGATTGAAAAACACTATAAATACATGTTTTTATTATGTTACACTTAATTGTTATTTATAGTCATACCTTTGTGAGTTTTTCATCAAGCAATAATGAAATCCACTTAACCTCTGCAAAGGAATAATTAACCTAAGTTGGAACTCAATTTTGTGAGAAAACTGTTTAAATGCAAAATTAATTGTTATTATACTAAAAATGTTCATCATTATAAATAATAAGTAATGTAAAAAAACAAATTGTATAATAAGCAAATTCTACCCGAGGGTTAAAAAAATCTATGCAATTTTATTTTTCTGGAATTAAGAGATAAGGATTTTTCTTCTGCATCATGATTGTTAAACAAAAGCCTCTAAAATTGAGATGATTTAGACTTAGAGAAATGTATTCAGAGGTATATTACTAAAACAAATTTAGTAGGTGTGTATCGTAGTTTCTGTTAAGAAAGAGGTTTTCTTATTTGCATAACAGAAATTAATGCATTGGCAAAGAGCTCACATGTATTTGTCTGTTGCAAGTCTCCTTCATTTTTTTTATTGAAGGATATTGACTCTCCTTTGAGCAACATCACAGAGCAGACCCATTCTCTAGGTAATGATAGTGACAGTATAAGTCTGGATGATGATACCACCACGGTGAGTTTCTCTCTCAGGATATTGTTGTTTTTTTGGGTTTTTTTTTTTTATTATGGGATTTTGTGGAAATTCTTGTCTAACGCAAAACAAAAATGCTAATGGTTTTTTTTTTGTTTTTAAAAAAAAATTCTATTATTTATCTTATGATGGTTATGATATGTCCTTATTTTACTGACATTGCTTTCATTTCTTTTAATTTTATTAATAGTTCTAAGAAATTTACTCACAACATTTTCTAATAAACAAATTAACTTGTTTTTCTTTTTATATACTTTACTAACAATTTTTTTTTTGTACAGACTTGGGGAATTTGAATATAAATTTGACAAAATATATAAAACAATGTTTATTAAAAAGACTAACTGAAAATAATCCCCAATTTTACATTAAAAATTCAAGATTATTTAAACAAACATTTTCATTAAAAGTATTTATATATTATTAGAAATGTTTACATAATGTTTGATTTGAGATCAAAGATATAGCTATTGTTGTTTTGAGTTCAAATTAACATAATTTTTTGTAACAAACATTTAAAACAGGGTGGATGCTTATTATATTTTAAGTCTAAAAAATTCTTATTTTTTACTTTACTAGAATATCTTGTCCTTTAATTTTCCAGGTTGAATTTCTTGTCCTTTACTTTTCCAGGTTTAATAAAATCTTAAGAATATTACTTTTCATGTGCGCATTTTTCCATGTAATATATTCTCTCTTACCCTTAAATTTTCCCCAAAAACGTATTTACCTTGTTTTTGAAGTATAATTTAGTACAAATTATTGATTGGTTTTGGAGAATATCAAAATGATATTATGCTTTATTGCATGTCTTTCTACGCATACCTTGCATTCTGCAAATAATTCTCTGCATCAGCCATGCTTGCTTCATAAATCTGTTTTTTAGTTGCTAATTGACAAATATTTTTTTTTCAGTCTATATTCTTTACTAATACTTACCACTTATAAACATAATTTTTATTGCTAGTTTTTACACTAGCATTAAGCAATTAAGGATCTAGTTTCACTTATTATAAAACACCGTGTTTTTGAATTTGACCTAACGCAAGGATGTGATCATTTAATTCTTAGGTTGGGTTGAGTTAACCCTTTGCTCATTGGGTGTTTAGCTGTGGCTGAACACCAGTCACTGGATTTCTTGAAATGTCTTTTGAAATGTTTAATCCACGTCAGAAATCTTCCCAAACATTAAGCAAACAACTGTTACGTATCACTTTTCCTATTAAGAGGATGCTAGTCTATGCTTGGTTTTGATCCTAGCTCGATTGCTACTGGTTTGTATACTTTGGAAATTAATTCCTTAAACTTTCTCTGCCATACAATATTGCATGAGCAACTTAATCCTAAACTGAACAATATTGCACAAGCATTTATGTTTTGTTTTTAAACTTTAAGGAAGTAAGCAAATACTGTTGCAATAGAAATAAACACAGTATCTATAATCTCTTGTTTCTAGTAAAATATTTGGAAATCAATACAAGACTCTTTAGATGCTAAGGATTAATCTGAAAAATAAATTTATTAGAACAATTTAATTTTGAATTTATCATTTTCTGAGTATTATTTTGTGAAAACATTATGAACTTTAATGGAACTGGATTGGTTTTTACTTTTTATTCTATCATTATTAATTATACTTCAGTTGCCTCATATGATTGAATGGGTATGTTTTCCTGAAAGTTTTGTTTCATTGTGATACACTGAAAAAGGTTTCTAGATAAGTACTTCACAAAATTTATTTTTGTTATTTTATGCAAGTCGTAGCTTACATTTGATTCAGAATGAGCCTACCTTCATTTTCTTGTGTTATTCACTTTACTTGAAACAAATAACAATTCTTTTTAAAAAGAGAACAGTGATTTTTGATGAAACGAAAACTTTGCTTTTGCAAAAATAATAATGGCTTCTTTTAATAAATCCTTTTTCCTTTGAACTCTGATAATTTTGAATAATTCACTGAGAGCAATATTGATGAAGTAATGACGCTAATAATAGAGACCTTGATATTTGCAAGAATAAAGTGGGTACAATTATCTATAGCAGTGGTTCTCAAACGGGGGCGAATCGCAAATTTTGGAGGGCGATGAATGCAATTTTCAATGAGTCTTCGATTGTACTAACAAAAGGCGGCAGTCTTGCAGAGACAGCCGGCAAATTTAAAAACAGGGCTCACCCTAGTTAGACTCCCTACATTTCTTGTAAATTTGCAATAAAATTAATTTTAATTTAATTTGTTTTCCATTTGCATGTACATGTACAAAATGTTTCTAGTGTTGGTTAGTCATAATTACAATATTTGTTATTATTTCTTCTTGGGGGGCGATTATGAATTAACTTAAGTCAAAAATAGCTTTTGGGGGCGATACCCGGGAAAAGGTTGAGAACCACTGTTCTAGTGTATTCATTGTGACGTACAATTAAAGTGGAAAAAATGCCAGTAAAGCGCAATAATCCCTTGCCAATCATACTATAGGAAGCGGCCAATCGTTTATATAACTCTAGTGTATTTATTGTGACTGTAACATGGTAATGAGCGAGGGGCGGGTTTGAACTATATACTCCCCTGAACATCATACTATAGGCAGAGGCCAATTGTCTGTATTATTTTAGTGTATTCATTGTGACGTACAATTAGAGTGGAAGAAAAGAATGGCAGTAAATATCAATAATCCCTTGCCAATCATACTGTAGGTAGCAGCCAATCGTCTATATAATTCTATTGTATTTATTGTGACTGTAACATGGTAATGGGCGAGGGGCGGGTTTGATTATATCTACACTCAGGGTGGAAGAAAATGAAGTAAAGGAATTCCATTACTCCCCTGCACATCACACTATATGCAGAGGACAATCGTTTATATAACTCTAGTGTAGTCATTGTGACCTACACTTAGGTGGAAGAAAAAAAGCCAATAAATGACAATACTCCCCTGCACATCACACTATAGGCAGAGGCCAATCGTCCATATTATACTAGTTTATTCATTATGGTCTACACTTACATGGGAAGAAAAGAATGCCAGTAAATGCCAATACTCCCGTGAACATCATAATATAGGCAGCAGCCAATCGTTTATATTATTCTAGTTTACTCATTGTGAACTAAACTTAGGATAGAAGAAAAACAAGCAAGTAAATGACAATACTCCCTGAACATCATACTATAGGCAGTGGCCAAACGTCTATATGACTCTAGTGTATTCATTGTGGCCTACACTTACGGAAAAAGTAAGAAAAGAAGCCAACAATGCCAATACTCCCGTGAACATCATACTATAGGCTGTGAGCCGAAAAGTTTATATCACGCTATTATTCAGTCTGTGACCTACACTTTGGGTACTGGGAAATTGTTGCAACTCTTTAATTGTGAGTTTGAGTTTGTTTGCGTTTTACGGCATATCAACCATTTTAGGTCATTTAATGTCTAGAACAATCATTTTTGAGAAACGTTATTTTTTGTCTACACTTAGTTTTTTTTAAGCAGTATGCACTATTTATCCCATAGATGGAGGGAAAGTGGAGATTCATACCTTCCCAAGGGTATTAGTCTGAATATGCACGCAGGCGTTCTTTAATTGTGTGCAGTCAGATTGATTCTGACAGTCAATCTATTTACCTTTATAGAGATTATTTGACAAGCTTTAATATTCTCTCAGGTGCTGTCTATTGTGAAAACAGCGCATTAAACTAATCCAATAGTCTTAGAATATTTCAATTGTTGCGACTCAATCTTTGCACTTGAAGAAAGAAAGAAAGAAAGAAAAAAAAGAAAAATGGGGGAAAAATTACCGGAAGCCCAATTCTTTAGACCGGAAGCACAGTTTTTTCCCCTCGATGTCAACATTTCATGTAAAATTAGAAGAAGGCATCTTTGACTTTAGAAATTGGAAATAAAGTCATGGATTCAACATTTTAAACTGAAAAAACAATTCTTAAAAGATATTTTGAGACAGAGAAATAAATAAGCTTAAATTGAAATAACTTATCTCAAAGAAAGAAAAAATTAAAAAAAACACAAAGAAATAAAGAAAATGAAGTAGGAAAAAACCAAACTCTTACCTCGAACAACAAAACTATTGTCCGGGTAAAAATGCTTTTAGATAAAACGGAAACAACAGAATAGAATTGTGGGATTATTTTGTTCAATTTTTTCCCGCTTTTGGAATAATATATCATTCTATTTTTGTTTAAATACCGGATACAATTGTTAGCCAATTTAAAAAAAAAATCAACAACAACCAAAACGTATGTCTAAAAGAGTAAATAAGTGCAGAAATATAAATAAAAAAAGCAAAACCAAAAACACCAGGCTTTTGTGGAAAAACGACAAAGAAAATAAAAGGATAACAAAATGTCAGCTAATTGAAGTGAAAAAGATAGAAGAAAAAAAAAGGATAAAATGAAAGGTTGATGACACTTTTACCTTTTGTTATAGATTTTACTTTACTTCATACGCGGTGGGGCAGAAATAACAGGTCTTTTTGATATTGTTCTGCATTACAATATTATGGATTTTACTTTTTTACACAGAATGGGGCAGAAATAATGGGTGTTTATGAAATTGTTCTACATTATAATATAATAGATTTTACTCTCTTTATACAGGGTGATGTAGAAAAAACAGGTTCTTTTTAAAAATGTTCTGCGCTATAATATTATAGATTTTCTTTTTTTTATACAGGGTTATGAAAAAATAACAGGTGTTTTTTTAATTGCTCTGCACTATCTCTATAATACTAAACCTCTATCGAACTTGTTTGCTTGCTTGCTTTAAAGCCTCGTTTCCAAAGATGA
>JAYKTE010330760.1:0-11111 GCA_036873565.1 Xipholeptos notoides | reverse complement strand
TTTTTTAATGCTTTTTAATCTGATTTTCATTCTTTTTTTTTTCTTCTCCTGGATTTTTTTTTTTTTTTGGGGGGGGGGCAAAAAACTCTGAGGCAATAAATGGAGGCATTGTCTTTCCTTATATTTTTAAGAAAGAATTCAAAGTTAATTATGAACAAAAATTGATATCAATTAAAGAAAAAGAAAAACCTCTAAAATGGTGTTGAACAACAAAAGAGTGGCAAAAAATAAAAATAAATGAAAGAAAGAAAAATAAAGAATTTAGACTTTAAAGTTGTTTTCATCCTTACTATTGTTACTTTTCTCTAAATAAAGTGTTATGTTCTACATTCTATGAAATCTCCAGATTACGACATGAAGGTTTAGAAGTTTGATAACCTGAAACAGGCCGTAAGGTTCTTCTGCTGATTACACCTGAAGAAAGCCAGAGGATTAGTTGGCCGAAATGTGTTAAAACAACAACCATAAAGAGAAGGACAAAAGCATACAAAAATGGATACCCCGATTATAAAGCCTCAAACCAAAAGCTTCCCAAAATAGACAAATACCATTCGGCACGGACCCGACATTTGATTTCATTAATTAATTCATTATTCTGGGATTCGAACTTGCGTATTACAAATCCGAAGTCCGACTGCGTACCCACTAGGCCAAGTGGTCGCACCCCCACACACACACATGCACATGCACCTAAATTAAGATAATAATCTGAACTCATTTAATGGAATCATGTAATTATAATAAATTGTTCTTGATTCATAAATTAGAAATAAATCAATTTTGTTTTAGTTTTGAACTGACTCCAAGATTCTCGAGAAAATCGCTTTGGAAATTGTGTGAATCGAGCGATTGGGTTTCTTCCTGGCAGTCGGATTCTTGGACAGGAAACTAGCGGAAGTCTCGCTAAAGGAACAAACCGAAGAATTGTCGAAGCGAAAAGAATGGCCGGAAACTCTTTATAAATTCTTGATTTGATCGGCAGGGAAGCAACGCCCAGGCTCCAACAATTTCCATCTTTGACAAGCTCCAGCATTTATCTAAATATGGCCAGCTTCTCAGAAGCAGACCGGTTCCTTGACAAAGACTGCAGTCATGTCCTGATGACCAACCATTGAAGAAGCAAGACAAGTTCGGAAACACCCAGCAAAGTGTCTCTCTTTTCAATATCAAAGAGCTTTACTGACCTTTGCGCTTTTATTTTATACCGGATTTCAACAATATGCCGATTCATTCCTGAAAATATAGTTCTTTAAAAATACAAAGTGGAGAAGTTGACTTGGGCCAGAGGATAGGCAGCCAGACTTGGGAATCGTAACAAGCGAGTTCAAATCCCAGCCGTTCCCTTTGCGTTCATATTTGAACGAATACCATTGGGAAAGTTATGAATCCCCACATTCCATCCAGCTATGGGCTAAATAGTGCACTAAGTGTGGACTAAAAATAACATTTACCAAAATCATTGTTCTCGGCATTAAATGACCTAAAAGGTCGATATGCCGTAAAGCAAAAACAAGCAAACTTTGCACTTTTCATTTTGTACCGGATTTCGGGAATATGCCGTCTCAATCCCGACAATTCAGTTCTTTAAAAATACAATGGGGGGAGTTCACTTGGGAATCGTATTACGAGAGTTCGATTCCAGTCGTTGCGTTTGCGTTCATATTTGGACTAATACCTCATGACTTGAAAGTTTAATCCCTCTTTTTCAATTTTTTACACGAATATATATTTTTTTTCAAATTGTTCCATTCATCTCAACCCAATCAAAGCAGGATTTCACAATTGTATCAATAAAAAAAAACACAAATCAAAACTAATACAAAAAATATTGAAAAATATTTCAGATATTAAATAAGACCTGTTTTATTTAAAAGAAACAAAATCCTTTTAAAAATATCTAAATAAAAACCGATACAAAAAAAAACCTTTCTTTAATTCTATCATCCAACTTAAGTTAATTAAATTGTTTTGATTTATTTTAATAATATTTACTTTTCGCGATAAATACGTCGAGAGAAGGATTTTCTTGAATGTTTATCAAAATTGCGAGAAAAAAAAAATCACAAAAAAATCAAACAAAACAATTAAAAATAAAGGAAAAACAAAAGAAAGAAACGTAAAATTTGGTTCATTCAATTAATTTAAGGGTTATATTAACTAATGAATAAAATGTTAAGTTATTTATTTAAGTCGTATTAAAAGTATTCGAATTAGAAAGCTTGTTTTCACATACTTAGGCACTGATTATGTTCAACAAGGATTCAATATGAACAATAGAATAGACCCACTTGGTTGAGCACAAACCCAAGTAAGGCACAAAGCCAGTTTTACGTGCTCATTATATTCCTGGGTTTTTGTAATGAGTGTTGCCCTTCACCTAGATGACATATTTACGTGGTCGAGCACCAACCCATCTTATGGACAAGGCCAGTTTTACGTGCTCATTATATCCCTGGGATTTTTTCAGTGCCATGCTCAGCAACATCGCCGCCCTCCCGCAGAATGTTCCTTGCGCCCCCACTAGCTATATAATGCAACTTGCGTCTCCCAACCGACTGAAGCCTCCAATCAAGGGTTAGAAATAGGGTTGGGGGAAAGGAAGGGGCGTGTTGATAGAAATTCATTTCCACATGATAATAATTTTCCATTCAATCCGGGTTAATTTTTTTCATTACAATAGATCTGAAAAGCGAAGCAGCCTTGGGACCCCAAAGTAAAAGAATTAGTCAACTTCAAGATGGGTTAATAAACTCCATAAAATGGAAATCAACTTGAAATTGGAGTTGAATTATAGTTGAGTTGATGGTTCCATTTTGAATTTGATGGTTCCATTTTGGAGTTGATGGTTTCATTCTGAAGTTGATGGTTTCATTTTGAAGTTGATGGTTCCATTTTGAAGTTGATGGTTCCATTTTGAAGTTGATGGTTTCATTCTGAAGTTGATGGTTTCATTCTGAAGTTGATTGTTCCACTTTGAGATCAGTGTTAACTATATACCTAGATAAGTAAATCTCCCGAGTTAAATTGTTTTGACTGGTATTTGAACTCGTATAATACTATTCCAGACTCCAAGCTTTTAACAATCCTTTACCTTTACTGCCTGAAAGGCGGGGCAATGTTACTAGTCCATTATAAGTGTTACTACTATAACCAAATTCCTGACAAGTATTTGATACCTTTTTACTGAATCATTTAGTCTATATAACCAGCGAAATACGTGGCTTTCCCCAAAGATATAACTGCTAAGCCATTTGCTGTACAATTCTTCGATAGAGACATCGTGTCGACAAAGATGACATTTTACTTACAAGAACCATACGAAATATACCACACATCCTCTATCAAGGGACTTTTCAGTCTCATATTTCTCTATTTGTTGAATTAGTGAGTTGATTTTTGAATTGGCATTATGGCTCCGAATATCGTTTTGCCTCACATGTCAGCAGAAAAAAAATTATTGATATTAAAAGAGACGGACTCTCAGCTACAATTATATGCATCTGGTGTGATTTGTTCATTGTGAGAATTTGGATTCAGTCCCAAAAGAGAAGCATCGAATATTCAATGAGAACGGGATCAAATCGCGATCTTTTCTATGTATTTATTGCAAATAATGCATTCAAATAGAACTTACAACAAGGTTTCGTTCATTTCATATTTAACTCAAAGAAATGCGTATTTTTAAACTTCTTTCTTTATATATATATATATTAGGCTATCCCAAACGTTCGTAAACACTTGCAAAAAAGTAATATTTTAAAAGAAATTTTGGGGAACTCTATTTGGCCCAATGGATAGGCAGTTGTACTTCAGAATTGTAGTGCACAAGTTTGAATCCCAGCCGTTCTGTTTGCATTCTTATTCTGACTAATACCATTGAGAACGGTATGAACCACAACATTCCCTCCAGCTATGGGTTAAATAATGCACATTATGTTATTCGATAACTAAGCGTGGATAAAAAAAAATATTTACCAAAAATGATTGTTCTCGGCATTAAATGACCTAAAATGGTTGATACGCCGTAAAACACTAACAAACAAACAAAAGAAATGTTACTAGCCAAATAATAACAAAAGTTATTCCTCAAAAATAAAGAGTGTGAAGCCTTTACGAACTTCTGGGACAACTTATTTTTTATAAGGAAAATTGCCGAATAAAGACAACGGCGAAGAAGGCTAAACATTTTTTGCAATTTTCTGTTTTTTCCTTCAATAAAAAATAAAAGAAAGATTGTATATATATAATATGCGAATTCGAATCTTAGTCGTTCTGTTTATGTTCACATTGGAACAAATATCCTTGTATTAACTAAATTATATATATTGTATTATTAAAGAAACACGAGTGAACAAAAAGAAAGTTTATCAAAAAACGATTGTTCTCGACAATAAATGACATATAAAGATTAATATGCCGTAAAACACTAACTAAAGCAGCTTAGATGTATTTAAACAAGCCAATCCAATAAATCCTTCAGAAACCTATTCCGGCTTAGATGGGCATGATTAGTAATCTAATTTACATAAAATTGGTCGTAATAGAATTCAGAGCCGAGAGACAATTAATTGTAGACATTATTTACATACGGAAGACCAATTCAGAAGTAATTCAATGATATTTCAAGAAAATATAAATTTCCCTTTTCAAATAGAAATAGAAATATTGTAGAAACCGATTTAATTAATTGAAGACGTTTTTAAATGAATTCTATTTTTAAATTGTATTTTCCAATCGGGTCACGTAAACCTTTCGCTGCGGCGTAGGATTTATTTTATTTTGTTTTGTTAGTTGGTTTTTTTTTTTGGGGGGGAGGTCTTTTTTTCTACGTGCAAAATTTTTTTTTTCCTTCCCTTTTTTGTTTGGCTATGGTTTTTATGACGACTAATAAAAGTCGAAATTAAAAATTGATTTATATTAATGAGACTTCTTAAGATTGTTTATAATTAAAATGGGTGCGCAATCATCAGCTACTTTAGTAGATTTTTTTTGTTTGTTTATTTTGTTTTACGGCATATCAATCGATTAGGTCATTTAATCAATCATTTAAACAATCATTTTTGATAAACGTTCTTTTTTCTCCACACGTAGATTTTTTGAAAACACGATATGCACTATTTAATCCATAGCTGTAAGGAACGTGGAGATTCATACCTTTGAACCGTATCGCCCCAACTAACCAATGTTGTGTTAAAATAAGTCGCTATAAACATCGAAATCTCAAAGTAAACAAAGACAGGAATAAGGAAAAATTCAGAATTCTTTTATTTTCTCTTCGTCAAGACTCGTCTACCTTTTACACATAGTAGTAATTGTTCGTAAGCGCTTCTCTCACTCTCCACCAACGGTAACAGATAATAGACAGAAGTCCCTTCTTCCTCCACTCGATGGATGACCAACACACATTCTCTCCCCGTTCCTCTGTCTTTCGGGCTGTGTTCTTGCCGACAACGTTTCGATTTTCTCCTAAAACTTTTTTGCGTTTACCGAATTTATACTTAAATGGAAGAACTCGGATTCTTATTAACGTATTGCTATTCTGATGTCCGATTGCCTATCCACTGAAACAAGAAACCACCCCATGTAAAGTACAGTACCTGATATTCCTCAGTGGTCACCCATCTTAGAACTGAACAATATTTACATTGCTTACCTTCTGGGGGAACTGGTGTCTCCAGCGTGACTTGCCGTGTAACTGTTGTTGAAAGAGTAAGAAGGTGGCCCGTTGCTTTGGAGTAGACGAAGATCAAAAGACACCCTCCACCCTTCACAGTGGAGAGTCATTATGATGGAATCCGTCCGTCTGGAGAGTTGATGGAAGGTGTCATCAAACCATGTAAGGTCGTCACACGGCCTGCACAGAGGTTTGTTTATAGTGGTGAAAGCTTGAGCAGCATCATCCACACTTCTTGGAACTGCTGATTACACATAGTCGGTGCAAGTGATTGCCACATACTACATGAACAACAGACTTCAGGTTTTACTTCAGAGTTTTCCCTCTCCTAGATGCCTGTCTTACCAAAGACTAAGGGTGCATCTAGCCAGTGGTTTTAATCGCGCCCCCAGTCACTAACCTGGGTATTTCCACGCCCCGGCGCAATATACAGTACCTGGTATTCATAAATTATCACCCTTCTAAGTACTGACCAGGCTCAACGCTGCTTAACTTCGGTAATCTGACGGGAACCGGTGTGTCCAACGCGACTTGACTGTATATTCTACGAGTGACAATATTATGTCGATATATGGGTTCGACAATATTGTTACACTCCAAAACTACGTGTGAATAAAAAAAGAACGTTTACTAAAAATGATTGTTCTCGGCATTAAATGACCTAAAAAGGTTGATATGCCGTAAAAACAAGGAAAAGCACAAAAACATTACAAGATGCTTAATGAATCAATAAGCAAACTACTTTTTATGCTTCCATAAAATCAGAAACTATTGAATGAACACACACACACATTTATGCATATATAGATAGATATATAGACACTCGTACACACATACACAGACACACACACACACACACAAATATATATATATATATATGTGTGAATGTGAGCAAATGTGTATATTGTATTCATATATGAAATGGAAACAAGCATTCCCATACTTCTAAAAATGATGACATACGAGGGTTGTTCCAAAAGTAATGTCTTCTTCATCTTCATCTTTTTATTCTTATTCTGCTTTTTCTTCACTTTTTTCTTCATCGCCTTCTTTTTCTTCTTCCTAATTTCATTCGCTTCTTCGTCTTTCTTCTTCATCTTTTTCTTCTTATTATTGATCATCATCTTTTTTATCTTCGCTTGCTCTAGCTTCTTCTTAATCTTTTCTTCTTCTTCATTTTCTTCTTCATTTCATACTCTGCTTTATCTTCTTTTTCATCATTTTATTCTTCTCCTTTATCTTCATCTTCTTTTAGTTTTCTTCTTTTTCACCCTCTTCTTCATCTTCTTTTCTTTTACTTCTTTTTCTTCTTCATTTTATGCTTTTTTATTTTCCTTCTTTTTTCTTTCTTCTTTATTCTTCTAATTTCATCTTCCCAAATGCTCACCCCTCCCGTTGCTTTTGATTGTTTCCCTCCCATTCTTAATTAGTACTCTCTCACCTGGCCAAAACACGTACACCTATCCTCTTTCTTCTCTAACGATAGAAAAACGCCTTCTTTACTTCTGAAGTAAATAGAATCAAGTTTAACTAACTGAAAAAAATATAGAATAAGGTATGATGGCAAGATTGTTTAGCCACCACCACTGACACACCAAATTCCACCATCACCGCCACCTCCAATTGCACAATTAGGGCCTCAAGAGTGGAGCAGTGGTAAAAGCTTGGACTCTGGAATCATATTATATGAGTTCAAATCCCAGTCAAAACCATCACATTCATTTTGAGAAGTGGTAAAACCTTGAACTCTAGAATCATATTATATGAGTTTAAATCCCAAATCATTGAATTCACAGCTGTCTCAGGCAGATAAGGCTTGTAATTGAAACACCTTTTATATAAATATATATATATAGAGAGAAAGATAGATAGATAGATAGATAGATAGATAGATAGATAGATAGATAGATATAATTTAAGGTTTCAGATGTTATTTTGAACAAAGGAATAAAATGTTTTCGCCTTTTTTAAAGTCCAGTTTAGAATACAACAAAATCAAAATTTCTAACTGAATTCTGACTATCCTTTCACTTTCACTTTCACTTTCTTGTGTCGTTCTTAATAATACAAACGATCTCTTTATTTGGAATGCCTTTTGGAATATCGTGTCTCCAATCGCCGTAATACCATCTTATCAATACAATTCTCTCAAGACTTTACAATAGATCCAAGAAACTCGAGTTCAATTGCCTTGCATCTTAAAAGTCACTTTGACCCAAACTCAAAGTCCCGAAAAATCCCAATCGATAACCACCAAAATAACAAGGGGCAAAAATATTAAAACGAAATTAATTTTGGATAAGGGAAATATTTGCATACACTTTAAATGATTTTTTTCTAACTAGTGTGTATGCCCATTAAAATCAACTGCTTTAATACTAGAAAGGGGAAGTTGATTTGGCCCAGTGGATAGGCAGTCGGACTTCGGAATCGTAGTACGCGAGTTCAAATAAGACATTTGTATTCATATTCGGACTAATACCTACATTTCCTCCAGCTATGGGACAAATAGCGTATATTATATTTTTTTTTTAAACCAAGTGTGGGCAAAGACTAATGTTTAAAAAAAATCTAAGGTTATATAGAACTTTGGGCACACAGCTTATAGTGTGATGCTCAGGAGAGCATTGGTATTCGTTTGCTTATTTTTCTTCTACCCTAAGTGTAGGTGACAGAATGAAAAATCTAGATTCATATGGACCTTTGGCCCCACAGCCTAACAATATTAGCTGACAATGAGCTTCTAAATTTTCTTTCAATTTCTAATGTTTTGAACGTTCAATATGTTTATCAGCAAAAGAAAGAAACTATAGTTGTTTTTTTTAAAGATACGAATTCTTTGATTTCTTAATTTTTAATTTTTATTTTTTTTAGAGGATGAAAAAAATATTCTTTTAAATAAATACCTTATTGGATTTTAAAAGTTCTTCGGCCATTTAAGCGATAAAGATATTTTTCAAAGTTTAAATAAGGCAAAAAAAAGAAAATTTAAAATAAAAACAATATTTAATTTAATAGGTTTTTTTCCATTAATAAGAAAGAAAAGGAGAAAAAAAGATATTGAAAGATCATTTCTGTATTAGTTGTTTTTTTCTCTTTTTGTATATTTGTTGTTTTTTTGTGTAGTTTATTTCTTCTTTTGTTTTAAATTAAAATAAATTTTTTTGCTGTATTTGATTTTTGTTTCATATTTGGGGGGGTATTTTCTCTCCATTTTGATAATAGCCAAGCTTTTCTAAAGAACAATAACTACAAACCAAGTTCTTTAAGGCTTGTGATATCAAAGACGAAAAGATTATCCATTGGAAGCCATTTTACCATTCAATATTTTAGCTGTCGTGTAATTAACGTTTTGTTTTAATTAAAAAATAAAGAAATACAGCAACATCAACAGCAACAATAAAAACAAGCATTGTTTGTTTAAGGCGACCAAATGAATTTCTAGTTCAATATCAATTTTTTTTCTTTTTTCTTTTTTTTTTTTCCTTTTCATCCTAAACAATATTCATAGGAAATTTCAAAGAAAATGAACTTTGCAAAATTTTGAATGATAATATTCATTCTAAAAGTACCAGTCGAACTATTTTCCTCATCCATATTATTTTCTTTCTCACTTCCAGATGAGGTATGATAAATTCTAAACGTATTAATCCGATTATTTTCCTCATCCATCTTATTTTCTTTCTCACTTTGAGATGAGGTATGATGAATTCTAAAAGTACTAATCGGACTATTTCACATATTATCAAGCCTCATCCCAAGGATTCTGAAGGTAACAATGACAATGATAAGAACAGTAGTCCGAAAAATATTTATACAGATTATGAAACCTTATCCCAAGGATTCCGAAAAATCATGTGGAATGGAATAATTAGCGGATTATGAAGCCATCGAAGATAGATTCCCTATACCAAACCCACTTTCATTTGGCATTTCTATTCGAAAATTCTTCTGACAATCTTATCTCATTTCTTTTTTCATAGGTTTTCCTCAGGTTCATTTGGAGGCGGGGGAGGGCTCTCGACAATTCCCCTGGCCTTACACCAAACACGGCTTTCGGATCCCAAACATTTCTTTGTTGGCTATGGACAATGGAGTGTACTCATCGACTTCTCTTTTTTAAGAGTCGTTCTTTTCCTTCTTCTCCATCCCTCTTTATCTATCTATCTATCTATCTATCTATCTATCTATCTACCTGTGTTTCTCTCTCTCTCTCTCTCTTTGTCCCTCTCTCTGTCTATCTATCTATCTCAGTTTATTTCTAATTATCTATCTACCTTTCTATCCTAGTTTATTTCTATCTATCGATCCATATATTTATCTATCCATCTTTCCCCCTCTCTCTCTCTCTCTCCATCTCTGCCCCCTTCCTCTCTCTCTATCTGCCCCCTCTCTCTCTCTCTTCCATCTCTCTTCCCCCTCTCCCTCTCCCCCTCTCTCTCCTTCCATCTCTCTCTCTCCCTTGTATTAAAATTCAGGCAGATGGAAATGGTTTATGTCAAGGTAGATGCTATTGAAATGAACAGTCAAATGCGTTGTCCCAAAAGTTCGACACCCAAAAAGAGTGTCAAGAATTCTTTGTTTCGAATGCTTGCAGATCGACAGCAGAAAAATCTTGGAAAATGATGGTCTTTATTTTGAGGAATAATATTGGTTGTTTTTATTATTACTTGGAGAGTAAAATTTCAAAGTGTTTACGAACTTTTGGGACAACCTAATATATAAAATAGGTTACCCCAAAATTCGTAAACACTGATGGTCTTTATTTTGAGGAATCATTTTTGTTGTTTTTTTTTATTATTTGGTGACTAAAATTTCAAAGTGTTTGAGTTTTGGGGACAACCTTTTATAAATATAAATATATATAATAGGTTGTCCCAAAAGTTTGTAAGCTCTCATGGTCGTTATTTTGAGGAATATTTTTTGTTGTTTTTGTTATTACCTGGAGAGTAAAATTTCAAAGTATTTACGAAATATTTTGCAGTGGTTTCTTGTTAGGCTTGTTATTGGTATACACACGTAAATTGTTTTTTATGTTTTCCGGCATATCAACCTTTTTAGGTCATTTAATTCTGATAACAATCATTTTTGGTTAACGACATTTTTAAATAACAAAATATGTACTATTTAACCCATAGCTGTAGGAAATGTGGAGATTCATACCTTTTCAAAGGATATTAGTCCAAATATGAACGCAAATGGAACCACGTGAATTCTATGTTGTGTATTGCATATAGATTAAGGATATTGTTACCCAAATAGATCAGGGAGACTTCAAATTGCATTGTTATGCATGCCTGACTTTAAAGGGTTATCTCTTTGTTGCACATATAGATAGATAGAGGGAGAGATAGACTGATATATATATATATATATATATATATATATATATATAGTAGATAAGCGTAGACACGGAGACAACGGCCTTCGGTGACTG
>JAYKTE010330649.1:0-11111 GCA_036873565.1 Xipholeptos notoides | reverse complement strand
TTTCTTGAACTAAACAGCTTTTAAGCTGCCAGGGTATGAAATTACCCCAGGTATGTAATTGCCCCAGGTTACCCTATCTGCTAATTTTTATCAGCTTACATTTTTTTGCTGATATACTTTATTTATTTGACTACAACATTATGTTAGTATTCAACAGGAAAATCTTATGATCTTTTTCTGGTCTCCTTTGAATGTTTGTTCCAATGAAATACTTGTTTGTCTTTTAAGTGTCAGTGCTATGTTGGCTCTTTAAAAACAGACATTGATTTTATGTTTAGTACTTGTTTATAGTGCATTAACTAACATTGGGTAGTATTTTCTATATTGCCTATACTTTTGCTATTGTTGCTAGAAGATTTAATCAATGAGACATCAAACCAGAGTATAAGCACTCTAGCAGCTGGGTAAGTTCTATGAAAAAAGATATTACTTGGTTTAATAGCATTCACCTTTTCAGTATTTTTTTTTTTAATTCTGTCCAAATGGATCAGAGGGATTTAATTACTATGATGACTGAACTTAAACTTAGTTTTATTTCTCTGTTGTAGATATTGACAGTTTGAGACTCTTCCTATGCTGCATTCAGTTTGATAATAAGAGGCTATAATATCCTAATATGAAAGTCATTCAATTGATAAGTTTAATTTTTCGGTATAAGGACTTTTAATACAGATGGAAGCTTACTTTTTTTTTTCAATGTAATTTCCCATTATTGTCACACTTTTTCCATCTATGCACAAGCTTCCATATTCCCTTTTAGATTGATGTCTAAACCAGTTGCTCAAATTCCATGCCTCTCGTGAACTCCTGTCCAATCCTAGAACATGTTTCTTGGCTGGCCATCTTTATTAATTGCTAAAACTCTTAGAGTTTTCTTTTTAATCTGTAAAAGAAATTAAATCTATGTGAAAAAGAAGTAAAAGTAAAAAAAAATCTTCTATCTGTATTAGAAGTCCTTATACTTGTATATGCAATATCTCTCTGGGATGTCTTACTTTCCATTTGCACTTGTCCATTATTTTTACTTTCTCCAATTTGTGTTGATGGTTTCCCCTTTCTGTACTATTTAATGTCTCCATGAACTATGGCTTTTTGATATTTAAGCTTTACTTTCTAAGGATGGCATGTCTCATCATTGTATATTTTTCATAGTCACATGAAATGAAATACACACAGTTCTTGGTCATGATACTTTCTCTAGTCATAATTTTGACTTGTACAAAATGCTTTTGAAAAGTTGAATCACATTTGAATATCATTCTGATGTCATATGTATTACATATCTTTTAAATCTTCCTAGATAAGCCCTTCCCATATAAAAAACTATATGAGATTTTATGTAGTATTTTTAATGGTTTGGTCCAGAATTCTCATATCACATGTCATCCCTCTTGAATAGTTATTTTAATGAAGGATTTCTTATCTTGTCCATCTTCTCTTGATAAGTATTGGTGTACCTACTTTATTGCCTATGCTTGATGCTGTAGGCAGCAGACAGTTCCTTTCTTTATAAATAGTAAGAGTGGAATTTGAGGTACTCTCTGATGAAGGTTGAATTTTAATATATGGATGTAAGTTATCGAACTATATATGATTGACAATTATTCATGCTCTTTCTTTATGGTACACTGTATTGGGAGACAAATGGAGTTTACATGGTCAAGTAGTGTTCTAATGGAGCAAGATTATTTAGCTTTTTTTAAAGGCTTTTATAATCTATGTTGTGCCTCTGTCTGTCTGCTAATGCAATTGCAAAAAAAAGTTAGATAAACAACTTTTCTTTAGTGAAATTTTATGAAAAACCCAATAAAGATATTTATTTTGTAGTAAAAATTTACTTTGCAACGTTTGGTTAAGTTTGCAGTTTCTAAATGATCAAATCATTACATTTTAATATGGCTGGCTGACATCAGGCAGAAGGTGATTCTAATCCAAATATTTTCATCTTAGATGATTAATTTTCAAATTATCTGAATTTTCTTTTATTATGCTAATTATATCGATAAAAATAAAAAACAAAAAGTTCTCTTTTAATTTTCTTTGATCAATAATATCATCTGACTAGATGTAAGAGGTCTTTATGTACATTTAATACATAACAACTATACTCCTGTAAATGAAATCTGATAAAAGCTGTTATTAAAGTATCTACTTTTCAATTAAATTGCTTTTTAAGATGTAAGATTTATCAAGTCAAGAGAAACTTAATATTTTAAAGAATTATCATCATTAAAAAAAGTCCTTAGAAAAAAAGGAGTGATATGTTAAAAAAAATAACTCAATGCCTTTTCTTCAAATGAAAACAGGAAAATACCTTTTTTTACAGCTTTTTCTTTTATAGGTACAAGTTTTTGACACTTAATAATGTTATAGGAATTTTTCTAGAACATGACAGACCTATTTGTGAAATTTGTTGAAATTATCTTAGGATTTCCATCAGTAAAATAGTTTGAATTTTATCTATTCACTTAAATTACAGATAAATTAGTTCCAAGTAACTGTGAAATACTTATCTATTTGTTTCCCTTCTTCTGATAAGAATACCTATTCAAACAATTGGTTATTTGAATCCTGATGATCATGACATAGGTTTATAATATGTAATATGTCTGAAAGCAAAGAAAAATAATAAAACTTACTGCATAATTGTAAGCCACGTTCAAATTTTCTATTTACTAGATAAAATTAATGTTGTTAAAATGCGTTTTAAGTAGAAAAACTATGAAATTATAAGAAATAATTTTCTCTGGAATTTGGATAAGAAATCTTGTAAATTCTAATAAAACTTGGAAATCAACATATTTTGAGGTACAGATTTTCTTAATTCATTTTAAATTTATTTTTCTGGTTGGAAACTAATAGAATTTGTTTTCATTTTGTACAATTATTTAAAATGTTTTTAAAAAGTTTAAAAGTTGTGCCTATTGTGTTGCTTTATTTGGATGTTGAATTTCTATGGAAACAGCTGTTGAGACAACTTTACAGACAATTTTTCTAAAAACAATTTTGAATATGTTAATATGTTTAAAAGAAATGGAATCACTTTTTAAGTAAAAAAAAAGACTAAAAAAATAAAGTTAAAAAGTTTAATCTCAACATTTTTTTTAGTTGCTATTAGATTTGATTCATATGGTAAACTTCTATGTTGGTGTTTCTTAGATTTCGAAACAATTCTTCTTGATAATATCTAGAACTAATTTTTTTTTTTGAAAGTCAATAATTATAATTAAAAAATAAATCTATAGCTTACTATAGTTATAAAAGCTTACTATAGTTAATAAAATTGTGAAAAACAGTTAGCCCATATCAATGTTTATACAGAATTGTTAAGACAGGTACCATTCATAAAACAGGACTTTAAAATCGTCTTTAGTCATCAACTCTTAAATACTTAAAATCTATGCATTTAATTTTTGATTTCATATGTTTTAACATTAAAATTATATTTTATCATGGTTTTAGATAATTTGTTGAAAATTTTAAATTACAACCAATAAAATATATATCAAAAAATAAAGTGTGTGTGTATGTGTGTGTATTGGCATGTGTACAACTCTCCTACAGCCCAAACCACTGGACCAATTGTGACCAAACTTGGCATGATAATTGTCTCCAACTGACGGATGGTGCATACCATTTTTCAAGGCAAAAGGTCATCAAGGTCATGGTCTATCAAGGTCAAAGTATATTTATATATACTCCCTGCTACAGACCAAACGAGTGGACTGGTCAAGTAATGGTGCACACCAATTTTCAAGGTCAAGGTAAAAGTTCCAGCCTATCTTTTGAATTTTTTACATAGGCTTTAACTCTAAAGTCATTACCTATTTATATAGGATTTTAAATCAAGCGTTACAATTATTTAGTGCTTTGAACTTTAATTTTCATAAACATCTTCATATAGTTAACAAGATGTTTGATGAATAGTAATTGCTCTTAGTTACTGACAACTTGGAGGATGAAAACTTTGTTGTAAAAATATAAAAAATATTTAGAATGAAAAAAAAAAAGATTTCTCATGAAACCATTTCTTTTTTATATAAATGTTGGCATAATTATCTTAACAGTACTAACAAGTTGTGGGAATACTATGTAATAATTAAAAATTAAAAAGGATAGTTATGTTTTGTTTGCTTATAGTGTGGGAGTTATCATTTCTTAAAAAATCATTATGATGACACCTCAAAATAGTAAAATATAAAGAAATTCTATTCCAGTCTTTCTGGAGATTAGTAAGCAACCAGGCAGACTCTAGTGGTACACAAAATCCCACCCATTACAGTTACCTTTTCTTTTTTTTGCTAATATCTCCTATCACCCTTCCTATGCCCCCTTTAAAAGATCCTGCTTGCTACTCACTCTCCAGTATATGTTGATTCTCCATACCTCTTATTGTGATTATAATCATCAGCCCTAATAAACTTTCTTTTTAATTGATATTGATTTTTTTTTCTTTCAGTTGTTTGTAACACTGTATATGCCTGTTACACTCTATTGCCACAATTGTTCACTTATTGTCACTCATCATTGACTTCTTTCTCCATCTCTTCTGTTGTAATTTATAAACTTTCTCTTTTTGTTTTGTTCTTATCATTTTTATAGCATTTATGATTTTATTTCTATTTAATTTTACTCATTTTCTCCTTGCATATCAGGTTTATCAAAATTTAAAAGGAATCTCCCAGTATTTCTATCATTAATAATTTAATTAGTATTGGAAGTTCCCTCTTTGCTGATTTGTTTTATTCACTTGTTTGATATTTATGAGGAAGAAGGTATTCAATCATTCTCTTAGTAATTGGTAACATTTGTAAAGTGTAATTTTTCAAACTTTTTAAAGACTATCCATTTAGTTCTGTGCGTGAAAACTAAAAAGTGGCACATTACCAAGTTTAGGTAGTTCTTGATTGATGACCGACTTATAGCATTATGTTGGCTATTGTTGCTCTGAGTTATCTTCAATTACTTCTTGCCACTAGACTTGACTGCTGAATCAAGTTTGGGCACCCAGGAATTTCACCATTCCATCTCCATATTGATTTCCTATGTTTTGAATATCTTCCAGAGGGTAGTTATATTGATGATTCAGATGATACCTAGTTTCAGTTTTCTAAGAGTTCTTGCAGACATAATAATGCATTTGGGAATTTCCATTCAAAAGTTATGTTTGGTTATCCTAATTTCTACATAGTTTTCAATGACTTTTGCCTAGTTTTTCATGGCTGAAAATTTAATGCACTTAATAAGCAGGAACTGGTAATTTTATTTTAGATTAAAGATTTATATAAATACATAAAAATGCACTTAATTTTCTACTTATTGATGGTTCTATTCTATTCTCTCTTTGGTTTTGGAGATGTACATCTGTGGAGCAAAGTCATTTTAAAATTATCTAAGGAAATATTTTTTTAATTTGCAGTATTTATCAAGTTTTTCATTTATTAAAGAAACAAGATCTCCATTTTAAATGTATTTGACATGTCTGTCATTAAACTAAATAAATGATGAATTCCTTTATTGCTTGGCAATGATTAATTTAATTTCAATGATAGAAAAAAAGGTACATTGATAAATATTCAGTGATATTTACCCAAATATATTAAGTGATATTTACCCAAATATATTAGCTCTATTCTAAACTTGTCACTTTCTATTGAATAGAATTACATATTTGCTTTCCCAATTCTAAATTGTTCATTGTTAATTAATTTTTCTTAAGATCCTTTCAACTTTTTTTCCCTTATTGCACTCTTTTAAATCATTAATTGTTATGATAAAAAAATATTGGTTTATTTGACAATAATAGATTAACTAATTTTTAGAGTATTTTAATATAAAATAATAAAAAGCTTTGAAAGTAGGTTTTGGATTAAAATATGGACTAAGTTAATTAATGAAAGTATGAAATAAATGATGTAGTTTCTTTTACTTGAACACAGATTGAACATTCCAAAAGTCATTTAGATTATTGAAATCCTATTTTTATGGTCTGGATTATACATTCTATAAACTTCTTTAGGCATACAATCCATTTGGAAACAATAAGCTCTGTTTTTTGTTTTTGTTTTCTATTAATGCAAGCTTAGAAATGCTTGCAAACAAAAGAAATTGTGAAAGCTATATTGATTGGTATAATTTTCATCAATACATTTGCAACCATTTGCCATTATTTCCAGTTTTCACTCTAGGGAGAAAGAAATTGACTGGCCAACAAATCTTTTCCTATCTAAAGAAGACGTTAATGCTCAAACATTGCAATAGCAAGAAAAATGTAGTCAAGTTGGAAATGAAAAATACAAATAGATACCTAAAATTTATCAAAATCTAATTATATATATATATATATATATTCCACATAAAACTTCCAAATAAAATATTTCAGTTAAATCATATAAAAACATTTTTGGAATGAAATAATGAAATTTTTAGTTTGTAAATTTTTTTAGCTTACTTGACAATCTTTTAGTTTATTCCACTAATCTGATTTCAGTTGAAACCTTAATTTTCCAAAATAATACTGTTAGATGCATATACTTTTTGAAACTCAATTCTGACTGCAGTAAAAAATAACCAAAGAATACCTAATATAGATTGACATAGTTACTGATAACGCTTGGCTCGTGGAATGTAGATAATCTCCTCCTGGAAAGTAAATAAAGGGTTAGGTTTGCAACCCCAAGAAAGCTCTTAGGTTCAAAATGAAAGTTCTTGAGTTCTAGGAAGACTGAAGGCAAGAACATATATTTTGCAGATTACTCTGAAGATGAGAGTAGAAGTCAAATAACTTGAATAACAATAATAATCAAGACTTATTAAATTCACACAGTACTGGGATTTCAGTTGTTTTACATTTATTAATATTCATAATAGATAATTCTTTTTTTTTTTAGAGTTTCTTTATTCAGCTATATAATGATTTTTCATTTTAGTTACAAAGGAATAAAAATTTCTCTAATTAAATTCTCTTCCTTTTAAAATGAAGAAAAACCCATTTGGTAACAAAAGTGAAGGGAAGATGTGATTGCATCAGTCTAATATAATGAAAAGCATTCTTAGATGTCATAGCGTTATTTTTAAAGAAAGAAGACTTTCTTTTTTCAGAAATGACAATGCTGATTAGGATTAGATAAAGTATTCCAGAAGTGATGACTAAGATGACTTGTAAGGTAGAGTTTGATATTTGTTGAGATTAACTTTAAATAGTTTTCTTTATTCATTTTTTTATTACAATAACGAAAGAAACACTTAATATATTAGATTTTTACATCAGAAATTTTATTAATAAAATCATTAGATTAAGGTTTTGCAAATTACTTTTATACTAACTTTACCCTGTGTGATAGTTCAATGATTGAAATGATGAAATGATACTCAGAATATCAGTGAATCAGTTTCCTGTTTGTGGTGATTAATCATTCCTAATGAAATATTTTTGAAAAATACTTATTTTCACTGAATACTAAAGCAAAAAATAATATATGAAAACAGAGAGGAAATCAATCCCATCTGGTGCTGATTCAAAGCACATACTTAATGTTGAATATCCATTATAGCTGGAAGGTGACTTAAGAGATGCCTAATTGAATCCAAGATTAGAAACAGTTTGAAAATAATTATGAAATGTTCATTAATTTTTATTTAGAATGTCTAATGTATTATATTTTGATGAAGATAATATCTGTTTTTATCATTGGAAAGTTTTATCCAACCCATTGTACCTAAAAGTATTTAAAAGATACCTTTCTGAAAATATAATTTCAGACTGAAAAATACATTCCAATTACATATTTTAAATATATAATAGACTGGAATTAAAATTATAAAGATAATAGGAAGCTATTTAATACACATTTTTAATATGTCAGCTACAAAAAAAGTTCTTTCTCTAAAAAGTAAACAGATGGGATTTTACCTACAAGAGTTAAACAAAATTACCAAGATGATTAAAAATTTATTCCCTAAAATGTATCCCTACTCTATGTGATTAAACTATAAACCCGATTCCATGATTATAATCTGAGTTACCTCTGGATATATTTAGTGGTTCTTAAAATATTGATTTATAATAATCCATACAACATATATCTGTAAAATCTTTTGCTACATTTTTTGTTTGTTTTGGTATAAAGGAGTGATTTATTGTTTAACACTTTACTCTTTGTCAAATAAAAAGTATTGAAATCAAATGATTTTTATTCTGTAATTTTTGAAAATCATTAAGAATAAGACATTTTAAATCATAAAGGAAAAAAACTGAATACTAGAATATCAAATTTTAAAAGAAATATTTTAGATCCATAGCCATATCCCTTGAGAAAATAGGGGCCCAACCGACATTGAATAATCCCAAGGGCAGCAGTGATCAATTAGAATCCATTGATATGAAATAATCCAAAGGGCAGCAGTGGTTAATTAGAATCCAATTGATATTAAATAATCCAAAGGGCAGCAGTGGTTAATTAGAATCCAATTGATATGAAATAATCCAAAGGCCTCGGCAGTTGAGGGAGGTAACATCAATATTGGTCTAAGTTGTTAATCAATGGTCTGAACAATCCAATCGACTTTTGTGAACTATGTTTTAGTCTGGTCCAATTTTGGACCTATTGATATAGGGTAAATTTAGTCACCCTCTGGTTTGTGATTGGCTGAAATCATTTCTACCC
This sequence comes from Xipholeptos notoides, assembly GCA_036873565.1. Lineage (NCBI taxonomy): Eukaryota > Metazoa > Mollusca > Cephalopoda > Idiosepiidae > Xipholeptos > Xipholeptos notoides. Next base: position 2,445 of record JAYKTE010330649.1, on the reverse strand, counting down.
TCTTATAAAATGAAATAGCCTTACCATTACGGCCATACTATTAAGAAAAAAAAATGGCCTCATTATGGCAAAAATATTCCGACAAAATACACATATTGAATTTATGAATTTATAATAGTCAATATTTTAGTTTTGTTTTTTGATGATAGATTACTTTCCCATAAAACTAAGCTCTTTACAAAAAGGTTGAGGAGAAGCAATGGTAATTGCTCTGATTTTCAGTCATGATATAAAAGTTTAAATGTTATCAATTCATTAAAATTATATAAAAATGGATATGTATGATATGATATTTACTTGGTCGAGCACCAACCCAAGTTCGGCACAAGGTCATTTTTTATGTGCTCCTCATGGATATGTATGATATTGCAAAATTCACTATTCTCAGATTTTTCTCCTGGCTTAAAATATCAACTAAACATACATTATAGCATTTTGAGGCATTTTTTTTTAAATTCAAGAATCTAAGGAAATTCTTAATAGTCTTGATTTATTTTGTTTTTTTTAATTAATTTAAATTAATTTTTCAATGATTAGTTTAGTGCCTTAAAAATGTAATCAATATCAACCAAGTGCACTGTAGTTCTAATTTTAAGCCACTATTGTAAAAATCAACTTTGGAGCCTGTGCAGTTGGCTAACTACCTACTAAATTAAAACGCAACTTTAAAAACCACAATGATATCTTTAGGTGTGGTTGTGGCCCTATGTTCTGCAGGAGTACAAGATGCATACCATAAATTGTAAAATTGAAAAAAATTACAAATTGAATTGGTCCTGTAGTTAATGTTAAGTAAAATGTTGCAAAGCTATTACTTTTATGATAGAGTTATAATGAATGACTACATATGTTAAGATATTGTTAAGTGAAAATCTCTATTTGGGTTTTAAATTATCATTTATTTTCTTTTATGTTAAATCAAAATTTTTCCTGAATAAAAATGTTTTTATCAATTCGTCTATGCCCATTTTAATATGAACTAACTACTTTGCAAAACTTTCATGGAAGGAAAGATTTTATTTCTTTAAAATTAGATTTTTCCAAATTGTAAATAAATATTAGAAGGCATAATTCTAGCAGATTTTATTCCATACATCAAATTGAAAGTGTGACATTCATCAAAGCAATAAAAATTATTATCAGCAGGAATATCAGGGTATGATTGATTTCTGAAAAGAATAATCCAGATGTCAGTGGATGTTTGAATTGAAAAGCTTAATTGATTTTTCTCAGCAATTACTTGCTCTGGTTATTATTTGCTTACACAATTATTTAAAAAATCAAAGAAGACTTAACATTTATTCATATGATTAAAACTGATTAAAAATTGATTACATTAATTTCTTTATAAACTTTGTTCTATTACTTCTATCCTTAGTGTTACATCAGAAATCAAATTGAAAAAAACATGATTAAAAGAGTCTGAACATATTTTAATGTAATTAGATAAAAATAATGAATAGTGTTGTCTTTTGTTTGTCTTGGATTTTCAAAATATGTTTTAAAAGGGCAGATTAAAGTTATATGCTGGTCTTTCCATTAGGTTTGACCTAACAGTGAACACGCAAAGAATGTGTTCATTATTTCAACATTTTTCTGATTGAAAAGTATTAAATTAAAAAATACCAAATATGATATTAAAATGTAACTCTAATCCAAGGTGTGGTTATGGTAGTTGATAGCAACACATTGAACCCAGGCAGACTGCACAAAAGTACTAATCTGTTTAGAAATAATAGCCCTTAATGAGTGATATTATTAATTCACCCTCTGTTATTTATATAATGTTTTTCTGAATTCTCATTTTGTTTGTGTAACTTCCAACAATTCTGTGGTTTGTTTTTTCTTAAATCTGGTTAAATGTAGATTAGACAATGGGCCATGGACGATTTTCGTTTCATTCCATAGCCAAAGATTACATATGAAATTTTTTTACTTGATTTCGATAGTTTGAAGGTCGTAGAATCTAAATCTAAAAAGATCTCCAAGTGAGAGTTGCGCAATTTTTTATGATTTCCAATATTCGATTAAAGATTTAATCAATAAATTTCCTCTTAAATGATGTAAGGGAGGTAATAATATAGTAAATAAAACCGATTTAAGGCTCTTAGTTACCTCCCTTAATTCAAAACATTTTTTTCCTTAATTGATTCATTGATTCTACCATTTTAGGTCATTTAATGCCGGATCCTCTTTGGTATATGAGTTTTATAAGGGGAGTTTTTTCTTTAGAAAGGGTTTTAGATATATATATTGATTGATGGTGTAGATTATCTTTGGTTTTAGAATGGGGAGATTTAGATTTTGGTTTATAGTTTTATTTCTTTGAAGGATTGTGGGATCTTGTTAGAGTTTCTATTGCTAAAAGGCTCTTTCAAATTATTTGATCAGTAATATTTTTAGATAGATAAATGATCCCTTATGTCAATAAAGTAATGTGGCTAG